>JACCIB010001114.1:0-55739 GCA_018906965.1 Philotrypesis tridentata | reverse complement strand
TATCGTGTTCGCGAAAGAGCAGTTTCGTTGCTACTTATACGGCAGACGTTTCACAGTGGTAACGGATCACGAAGCTCTCAAACATATACATACTACGAGGAAACCGACGGCGATTCAACCGGTTGAAAGGCGGCTCTATCGGCTACGATTTTTGACATAGTATACCGGCCCGGTAAGAAAAACGTAAACGGTAATCCAGTCCGGCGAAGTAGATCCGAATCTGCCGCGAGAAAAGCTATATCAGCTAGCTGACGAACAGATTAATGCGAGCCCCGATGAAGACGCTGGAGCTTCGCCGGGGAGAATATTCCGAGTACGGGGCAACGAAAAAACGCGAAGCAAGCAGAAGCGCGAAGATAAGGCAGACGTCGTCCGTCTACGATTCGACGAAAAGAGCACAGCCGCTGCAAAAGAGACACGCGAGACGCGCGCGTATATACGCGAAAAACGAAGTCTTAGCCGTGAGAAACGATCGCGACGGTTTTCTATTTGTGCCGAGCGCTGCAAGACATATACGATGACGACGAGATGATCCGAGTGCGCTGGTACTCGAGAGTCGAAAAACAAAACCGCACGTACAGGACTCGCTTACGCAGACTCAATAGATACGCGATGCATACTTACAAACACGACATTGCAGCGCGTCGAGCAGTACCGCTATCAGCTAAGCCTTGGCGAAGAAGCGCGAATAAAAATAATACTAACGCGTTCAATAGAGGCGTACGCGCTGGCGGCCGGCTCTAAAGGGGAAACGCCAAGTTTAAGCGGGACTACCACGACGAGAGAGCGAGAGCTCCAGGCGAGAACCGCGGCCGACGACTTAGTAGTCGATTCGGGACAGCCCACGGACATCGTATTGCCCCCGGGGGCTTGGCAGTTCATGAGAAATATAGACCCCCTGGGGAAGGATTCAGGCCGATCGTTGCGTAGCCGGCAGACCCCAAAAATATACACACCCGCTACCGACAGCGATAGCTCGGTCGATGAGAGACCCCCACCATCCGGCAAGACCGCAGTCGAGCTCGAGCCGCTGCAGTCATACTTTATACCTATAAAAAGACCGGGTAAATTCGTACCGTCCCAACTTAGCATAGTCAGCGCAAGCTCCGAAGACTCGGCGAAGTCACCGCCCAAGCCACTTGAGGCCCACGAGCGAGACGAAAAACCCGAGCTCATGATAACTTGGCCGTGGAAAAACAAATCGAAGGGAAAAAAGCTAGGCGTAAATTTAGCAACCCACGAGATCGGCAAAAAGAGGGGATTACGCATCGAGCTAGTCGAACAAACGCGATCGTCGGCGCAAGAAAGCAGTGCCGCAGTCGTGCAGAGCAGTGAGTCCGCACAGAGAAGCCAGGCGAGCACGACGAACGCCAGGAGCAACGCGACTCCGGCCGAGATAACGAAGCCTCCGCCGAAGGTCAGTAGCAACGCTGCCGCCGCGCAATCGCTCGCGCAGAACACGCCGGACGCGAATTTAGCAGCTGAACCAAGCGAGCCCGAACCGATGTCCGAATCAGCCGACGAAGGGCCAAGAATCGACTTCGCGGACGTGCCCCGAAATTACGACCGCCGCCGCGAAGAATCCGACATAAACTCCTCGGCCTCCTCTGGCAACATTTTAGTCCAAACATATATTAGAAAAAGTCAATGTATGGAACCGTCAGCGCGACTTCAACGCGACCCCGACATCCCAAATCAGCCACCAGGCAACTGTCTATTTTTCTCGCTAATCAAGGCCGCGGAACTCGACCTATCAGCAACACAGCTGAGACAACTGCTCGCGACCACAGAAATGATAAAATCCTGCGGTGAGCCAGACGAGACCGCGGAAATATTGCAATCAAAGTCGGCGTACAGAGACATCGACTGCGTATTTTTATTCGCCCACGCGTTCAGTAAAAACATTTGCGTGCATTACGAGCTGCCGGACGAAAAACGCATATTCTGTCACGTCATGATAGAAAACGCGGAAAGCACTATACATTTGAATTTACGCGGTCAGCATTTCACACCGTACAAGCGAATATCGGCCAGCGAGCCACGAGCACGCGAAACAACTAAACGCGACGAGTCACCGCCATCCGACGACGGGCACGGCGGAACGTTATCGCCGATATTCGGAAGGAACAAACTTGCAAAACGGAGAAGAACTGAAGTGCAACCTCCGCCTCCGAAGGAGAACCACGGTAACACCGCGAATGACGAAAACCGCGACGAGCAGGATCCCGGCGCGGCGAGCGGCAATGCGCTGACACGGCAGCAGGTCTTATCGCACATGGCAAACGCGGGGTCAACGGCAGCTACCGGCGCGCTCAGCTGGCCCGAGTCTAATAACGAGAATGCGTACAGCGGCGAACAGCTGAGCGAGCGGGATGCAGATAGCAGCAAATCCGCGAACGAACACATGTCGGTCGTGCCGAGTCGCGCTAGCACAGACAGGGTAGCAACAGCTGATCATGCCGAATCGAGCATCGACGAAACGATGAGCCAGCGGGACAGCGCGGGGCCAACAGCAACGGCCGCATTGACTGACGCGAAACTAAACGTTTACGTAACCGCTCGGGCAAGACCTCCACGCGAAAAACCGCCATGGGCAATACCCGAGGGTCAGGAGGCGCCGGCCTTTGAGCACTTGAAATCCTATAAGCAGCATCCGTTCAGGTACCACAGTAACCTCGTATACCTGGCAACAACGGACAAATTCTTCTCAACAGAAACCGAGGAAGCACTCGCAGAGCGGGGCTACGTGGATTTACAAGTGCTCAACGGCCAGGAATTCAACCTGGGCGAGGTCAACGTTGACGAACACGCGGGATTCAGGGTCATCGGCGTCTACGCCAAACACCACGTGAACGAAAAACCCTTACGCGCGAATTTACGCAAGTGTCTCAAAACGCTGAAAAGAGTCGTAGCCAGGCTAGAAATCACGAGCTTCGCCGTGATTCGCGACCTCGCGATTTTAAAGCTAACAGAGTGGAACTCATTCATTGAGTTATTCGACTCCTGCTTCGCGAATAGGCCGATCAGTGCGGTGTTGTTGACAAACAACATACCCGTGCCACCAACGTCAGACCGATACAGAATCTTGAAAGAGTACCATGAGTCGACAATGGGGGGTCACCGCGGTATGGCAAAAACTTACGCGAAAATCGCGCACGATTTTTATTGGCGCAACATGCGACCGGAAGTCCAGCAATTCGTGGCACGATGCAGAGTCTGCCAAACGAACAAGCTGGTAAGGGTGAAAACTCGCTTGCCGATGCTAATAAGTAACACTCCGGCATTCCCATTCGAGCACATAGCGTTAGACTTTTACGGCCCGCTTGAAACGACGGGGCGAGGCAACAGATATATATTGTCAATTCAAGATATGTTGACCAAATATATAATTCTAACGCCAACAGAATTTGCAAACGCGGGAGAGGTAGCGCGAGCGTTAATCGAAAAAGTAATATGCGTTTTCGGGCCGCCGGGAAAGATCGTAACGGACCAGGGAAAACATTTCCAGAACCGCACGCTGGAGGAGCTCGCGCGAATATTTAATATCGACAAATTCGCGACTACGGCGTACCACCCGGAGTCCAACGGGTCAATCGAACGCATGCACCATACGTTAACAGAATATTTAAGGAAGTATGTGAAAAAAGTTAACCGTTGGGACGAGTGGACGGCCGTATGCCAGCACGCGTATAACTGCACCGTACACGAGAGCACACGATACATGCCGCAAGAACTAGTATTTGGCATGAAACCGCGTACGCCCTCAAGCTTCCCGCGAGCGGACGAAACGGTGTCATATAACGAATACATCGACGAAATGACAAACAATCTGACGCAATTACAGACAATGGCCGCGCTTAATTTAATTCAGGCCAAGTATAGGTCAAAATATTACTACGACCGCAAAATAAACACAAAACATTTCCGAGAAGGCGAGTTGGTCTTCCTCTTAAAGGAGCCAAAGAACAAAAAATTCGCAATCGAATACGTAGGACCGTTCGAAGTCATTAACGTGAACCGAAAAACAAACAACGTAACGATCGCGAACGAGGAAGCAACTAAAACAGTACACGCAAATAAGCTCGAGCGAACCAGCGAGCTAGCGAGAAACGCGAACTCCGAAACAGAAGACCCGTAAGGAACGTCGTTTTTTGTTACCGTTTTTTTTTCGCGGCGCTGGATGTACCGCGAAATAAAATTCAAAAAAAAAAAACAACGCAAATAAGCACGCGAAAAATATTTTGCAGGGTCCTGCTGGGGTGCGGTGCCAGAGCGGACACGCCGGAAGGACAGCCGCCCGAAGGACCCTCGCACCAAATACACAGGCTCGACGGAAACTTGGGGCTGATAACCGAGCGAATAGCGCCCTTAGCCACTTCCAGCTCGGAGTGGAAAATAATTCAAAAAATAGACTTAAACCCATATTTTGGAGCGGGACAGGTGATCGAAGATAATGTCCGAAGAATTGTAGAGGCGTGCGGCGAAAAGTGCGAAAGTAACGCTATCGTCAAAGAGGCAAGCGGTGCCGCGCGGCAAGCAGAGCGCGTGCGAGATTTGCTATCCATCGGCTATCGCGAAGAAGCGCACAAGCGTAAGCGGCGATGGTCCGGGATTATCCCCTTCGGTGGCAAAATACATAAATTCTTGTATGGCACGCTTAATGAGGACGACGCAATCGAGATTCAGGCCGCGATCACGTCCGTAAGGAATGACACGCGCGAAACAGCCGCGCTGCTGGCGAACCAGACCGAGGTGGTGGAACGCGAGTTATCAGGTCTCGGCGCGAGGGTAATGAGGCTCGAGGCTGCGACGTCGGTCCTAGAAAATAGATCAGCTTACAACAGTAAAGAAATCGCGACATTGAACGCGCTCGTAAGCGCGAGAATTAGCGTCGAACAATTTCGGACAGACACCGAGACAATTACCGACGCGGCGCTTTTCGCGGTAAAAGGGGTGGTCCATCCACACATGATGCCACCCGAAACCCTATACGCGGCCATGAAGACGGTCAAAGACACCATCACGACCGCCAAATTCCCTCTACCAGAGGAAAAATATTCGGCCCTAGCGATCATGCAGGTGTCAAAAATTACGGTCCTCTTCACGGAAGGCTACTTAATTTATCAAGTAGCCATCCCATTGCTCGACCTACAGGACTTTTTCCTGTTTAGGGCATCACCGGTACCAGCGATGCAACATTCGTTGCACCTGCGAAAAGTCGCCGCATACATATGGCCGCAGTCGCCCTATTTCGCCGTGAGCGTATCCAATCGGACTTACCTGCCGCTGTTAGCAGAAAATATCGCGAAATTGCGCGAGCTAGACAAGCTACGTATAGCCGTGAACCCAGAGCCTGTGCGCGACATAAAGAAAAATACGCCGTGCGAGGTAAAGATAGCCGCCGGAAAAAAGATCAGCAACCCAGCGGCGTGCGATGTCAGGTTTAGGCAGGTGCGCGTCACCTTCTCGCTGAGGTTAGCAAAAGCGAACGCATGGTTGTTTGCCACCCGGGCGCCGGAAGAGCTATACACGCAATGTGTCAGAGCTGAGCAGGTCACAGATACCATCTCCGGGATCGGGATAGTAGAACTCCGACCGGGGTGCTCTGCACATACGGCCAATGCTAGGTTGACGGCCTCGCGAACAATCTCAGCCGCACTAAACGAATCAAAATTCGAAACGGTCAAAATAGACGCCACACGAATCGTCGAGAGCTTGGGCAACGCCTCCAACGCCGAAATCGAACTTAGGGAAGCGATAGAGGCCGAGGCCGCGAGCCGAGCCGACAACCAGCACAGCGGAGACCCGGAGAGTCTCAAGACAGGCGCAGCGCTGCTCGAGATCGCAGCAAGGGCGAACGAGATCGCCAGCCGAAAGGCCACATCTTTTGAACTGCGCAATTTAAGCAGCAGTACGTCCATATTTGGGCTGTCGATCTCGGGCTTAATCGGGACCCTACTGTTTTTCGGGATGGGCGGGTTTATCATCTATCGCCGCTGCAGAGGTAACCCAATCGACCGCATAATTAAGCAGCAAGAGTCGATCATAGCGCTCGAACAGGCTCGCCGCCTTACTGAGCAGCGCCCAAACCGCAACGGGCCCAGAGACTAATAAACAAAAAAAGAGTTGGAAGCAATCTCCTCGATTCCGCGACGACCATTAAGAGTCCGGGCAGCCGAGACGTATATATAATTCAATCAAAAATAGTAATATAAGGGATAGAAATAATTACAATAGATAGAACGTCTTATATTCTTTTTAGCCTCAGGATCAAAGAGGGATTTTATTAAAATAGTAAAAAAAAAAAAAAAAAATAAGATAGGTAGAATAATAAGGCGGCCGCGCCTAAGCCGCCGCGTCGATCAGCGGGTCCGCGCACGGCCACAACTGAACCACCAGGCAGCTGAACACGCCGTGGCAAGGGCAGTCCAGGGGAGCCTGGAAGACGGCGCCATCTTCCCCTCCGGTGAGGTCGAGGTAGCGGACGATGGGTGTAGCGTCGTAATCCCTCATCGCCAGTTGGTCCTTGGGGATGAGGGAACCCATGCATCCGGCCCTCGATACTACGGTGTTCACGAGCTGCGAACAGGGAACAGGCGCGTTATACCTAAAGTAGCCCAACGAGGGGGTTATACCGCGCGAACTCACCTCCCCACCGGGGCACACGTCCTCATGGACAAGCCGCAACTCTCCTAGCGGAAAGCTCTTAAAGCGCACGGCCACGGGGGCACCGGCCAACGGCAAGCTTGTGGCGTCGACGCGGCGAGTTCCCAGCTAAAACACGGGAACGTGGTTAATAAACACGGAGTAAGGGCGCGCGAAATCAAATCAAATTAAGGTCAGGTACTCACAAAACCATGCGTCGGACATCGGACGCCGAAACGATAAACGTAACCCGGCGGCATGTAAAGATGCCGCTCGGGAGACCTGTCGTTGCTCCAGAATGGCTGCCGCTCGGGGACCACGGAATGGTAAACCATTTTGACAGACTACGCGTAAAACCAAAAAAAATGAGGTTACGGACCGAGGACAATTTTTTTTCTCTTCTCCTCATCCCCTACCCTCGCTTCTCCCTTATCTCTCTCTGCAAATCACCCGTACGAGATAAACGAGACGGATAGAAGTTACGGCAAAATATTTGAATGAAACGCTTTCTTTCCGAATATACTCAAAAATAGAGAAAAATAAATTTTATTTTAAGTTTACGCAAGACCGCGCATACGTACGCGCAGAAATTTTTTTTTTAAAAGGAAAATTAAATTCAGAATTGCGCATATAGCGCAAGAAATTTTTTTAAAGGAATTAAATTCAGAATTGCGCATATAGCGCAAGAAATTTTTTTAAAAGAAAACTAAATTCGGAATTGCGCATATAGCGCAAGAAATTTTTTTTCTTCTTCTCCAAATCAAATTTAGAATCGCGCATATAGCACAAAAAAATTTTTCCTTTCAAATTAAATTGGGAATAGCGCATATAGCGCAAGAAGATTTTTTTTAATTAAAATTCGAAATTGCGCATATAGCGCAGAAAATTTTTTTTTAAATAGACCCGGAAGCGCGTACAGGCGCGAGGAAAATTTCCGCGGAGTCCGCGCGACTCGCGATTTCAAGCGACAGCCGCGCGAGCCGCGACGCGGAGAGAGAGAGAGAGAGAGAGAGAGAAAGAGAGAGAGTGAGGGAAAGAGACCATCCAAAAAAAACCAAAACAAACTTACAGTAACGCAGCGACGGCAGACGATCACCTCCTGGCCCACCCGCCCGCGCAGCTCGTAGTTGGGGGTCGCGTTGGTCACACACGCGTACCCGTTGCCATGCGAGAGGGAGCCCGGGATAGGGTCGACGCCATCCGGTCCTAGCGGCGCCAACAAGACGGCTCCATCTTGCATGGCAAGAGCAGCCGTCGCCGCGGCGGCCGTCTTCCTCCGTCCCCCACGATGCCGCGGCTGATCGCCGGCCTTAAATTTCGGGGCGTCGGTCATGTTGCACACACACGCACAAAAACCCGCGCAACACAAAAACTCGCGTCCAGCAGTCACGCGGAAAATCAAAAGAAAATAACGAGGTGCGGGCGCGGAGATGAAACCGGCAAGGCTGCCAGGAACGCACTGACGACCAGTGTGAGAGCAAAGCCGATTGTCGCGCATCGGAATGCGATTAGCGAGGAGAATCGAGCGTCGCCGCCGGATGCTGCGACAAAGCAAAGGGGCGATAAGGGCGCGCTAAGTAAGCGATTAGCCGCGCGTGCAGCAAGCAGACTCGCAGCGAACGACGCACGGCGAGTGAGAAATAAAACGAATTAATAAATAGGGAATAGCAAAACCCAAGCTGCGTGGCCTATCGTCAGGACACACAATTAGGTCTAAGCGTAGAGTAATACAATTTTATAAACAATTTTATACAATTTTTTGTTCTTCTCTACAAGTAAATCCCTGTACATGCTAATAAGTAGCATTAGAATAAGGTAAATTAAGCATAAACAATATGTATCTTAAATAATTAAGTAAAACAACAAAGTACAATTTTTATAAATAAAGAAAGCCTGCTCTGCGCCAAATGTGAAAGCAGCAGCGGCTGCTTCAAAGGGACACGCATACACACACACGCACACATACACACACACATCAAGATTCAAAAAAAAAAGGAAAAAAAAACACAAGAGCGCGAAATCCGCGCGCGAGCTACGCTCGCTGGCATCCACACACACACACACACACACACACACATCAACTAAGTAAAAAGAAAAACAAAAAGAAAACGGAAGAGCGCGAAACCCGCGCGCGAGCTACGCTCGCCAATATCCACACACACAAACACCCACACCTGCGCGCTTCGGCCACGCGCCGCACCGCTCGTCCCGTTTTTTTGGGGTGCGAGGACGCTGCCCTCGCGACGCTGGACGTGTCACGTACGAGCTTTCGGGCTCGGGTGACCTCCGGCTAAGCTCAGGTAGCACCTCGCGCGGAAGCGCGAGAGCCGGAGCGTTCTCACGCACAAAGTGCAAGCTTGCACTTTGTGCTGAAGACTGCAGCCTCCGACCTGTCGCATCGGAGGCTTCGCAGGCAGAACTCCGGCGACCGTAGACCAGAGCAGAGCTCTCTCCTAATTCCTAAATAAAGCTTAAGGTACTGCAAGACTGACTACTCCTTGTACCCACCCCTTACACGTAACAACCTGTATTGTCAATTTTAAATACAAATTTTACTTTTCTAATAACTAAAAAATCGTTACGGAAATATTGCACACATTAAATTTAAAATAATATTTTAACCAATACAATGTTATTCATTTTAATGTATTTACTATTATTTCCTAGCATTTTCTAGAACTTATGTACGGTTTATTAAAACCTACTAATAGCTTTTTTAGTCTATTAAATTTTTTTAGAATCACAATTATATAAATATGACAAATTTCCTCAATAAATATTATTTTTAAAGATCATAAAGAATTTTTTTTCTTTATGTACAATTAATTAAAAAATAGTTTAATGAAAATGAAAAGTATTTTACATAACGATTTCATACAGCTAATAGTAATAGTGTTTTATTTCAAATAGCCTAAATCCGTTTAAATATTCCTTTTTCATTTTTATATAAAATAATATTACATATATAATATTAACTTTTAATAAAAATTAAATAGTTTTTACCGTGTTTGATTAAATCAGCCTCAATGCGTTTAAGTGTGAAACAATTATTGGAATCGATAACAAAACGAAAATTATTCTTAAGTAGTTTAAAGATAATGAATTTATGGCTCGAAAATAATTCTATTAAATTAAGAATTTATCTGGCATTTCGAGCCAAAGAAATTAAAATTAAAAAGGTTAAATCTGAGACAGGACTACTCGTCATCTTACTGACGAGCCCAACGAGTAGTCTGGGGCGAAACGCACTAAGATTAAGTTTTTTTTTTTAGAAATCAGTAAATTTAACTTTTTTAATTTTAATTTCTTTGGCTCGAAGTAACAGATAAATTCTTAATTTAATATAATTAATCTTAGGTAGATTTAAATTCGAAGATAAAAAAATTGATACCAGTTCATTAAGTGAATTATTAATTAACTATGAATTCGATTACACAAAACAATATCGGTTATAATATAATTTGATAAAAATTTATGTTAATTTTTATGAGCGAATTGGTACTTAAATTGAATAAAAAAATTGTGGAACCATTCTTTGCAATAGTCAGTTTTATTACTAAAGTGATCAATTTGTTAGATTTTTGTAAAATGATGCACAACTTCTTTTGCGGGTAATTAATGAAGGAATCTGTGATAATTTAATAATATTTGATATTTGCTTGTAGCAAAAAATGAGATCATTTCAAAGAACTGGCATCAGAAATTAGCCAAATTTTTGCTACAGATCCGGAAGTTGTCGAAACATTACAGCTTACTTTTTTTTATCCTTATCAAAAATGTACTAAATTCAGTAAGTCTGTAGATACTGGTGGATTTTGTACGATAGACATTTAAATTGACGTAAACATTTAATAAAGTATAACATTATTTGAAGAGATGATGTTTATGTAGAAGTTTATAATTGTTTATATCCTTTAGATTAAAAAAATAGTAATAAATAATAGTAAATAAATTTATATTCATTTAAGATGTATCAGTGGTAGAATCACAGGCTGAAATTATTTTTTTTTTAAATTATGATAGTCCCGAAAATGAGGTGATCGAAAAGTGGCAGCAGACATTTAACAAAAGAAATCAATGCCAAACAAATGTAGAATCTTTCATTTTAACATTTAAATGTCTGCAAGCTAGCTATGGATATAAATTGGTATTTTCTTATTCTTTGAACAAGCAATTACTTTGCTTTTAAGTATTTTCCCCATCAAATTAATTGTGATTTACTTTTCAGTTAGCTTATGACTTTGAGCAAAGTTACCCAACAGTAGTTATTGATTTGTCACAAAAGTGGACTGTTATTGCAACGCAAAGCGACAAAAAAAATTGACTTTTATACTTCATCTTTAATAGATGCAAGTTAGTTTAAACCATAAGTTATTTTAATTTAGTTTTTAAGATACATGTTATGTGCAGCTGCCGAAATAGAAAATCGGCAACGTCACATAACGCATAGATTTAAGAGTGCAAAATAGAGCCACCGAGCTAAGCAGACGTATTTTTCTATAGCAAAGTAAATTTATATAGTATACAAAATTTTCATTCAGAAGCCTGCGTGGCGTTACTTTGTATTTCCATCCAGTTTGAGTATTTATCAGAATAAATCAAGTTGAATAGTCTAGAATTTGCATGGGTATATAACAATTTATTGGTTTGCATTTTTCCAACCACATCACACGATCTCCTATTATTGACACGTCTCACCATAAAACATCATTGCACAATATCATTGCTTTGGGCACAGCTTTGCGTCCCTCGCACGCCAAATTCAATTATTGCATAGCGATCTGTCGATGAGTTGGAGTAAGGATTTTGGAGAGATTTTGATTGATTCGTTCAGACCGACCGTATCTTCAAGATTTCAAGGTAAGCCTTTTCAATAAATTAACAAATAATAGTGCATGTGAATTATTCTGGTATTGACTGTTGCATTCCCTTGAATTTAGAGCAAACTCATTGCAATATCCTTTCTCGATTGCGCTTGTCAGAAGCTCGGCTAGGCACCCCAGCGTGCTTTTCAGAATGCGCGCTCTCTCGTTTCCTCGCGTTGGATATTAACTTCTGTGAGCGAACGTAACAACACAATAAATTCATTAACACATATGAACGTTTATTCATGAATACTTCTACAATATTCCGAGTAGGAAAATATAACCATATCATATCGTGAACCAATTGATTCTGCTTAGTCAGTAAGGTTTGCAAAGGTAAAACTGTAAATTTTCTAAAAATTTGTATACTTTGTAAAAGTTCATATTTTAGTAAATTTTGTAAAAGTTAGTATTTATTGCTATAGTAAAAAATTTGTTTTATATCATTTAAGAACTTTTGTATGTTTTTTAATTATGTCCGTTGATTTAGAAAATAAGTTACTGAAGCTTACATTAGGTTTATATTGAAAGGTCCCATGATTGATTTATTAATTATCGATTTCGACATGTGTAACGTGTGACTGGTAGATATATTGCAATATATCTAGATTCGGGCGTTTTAAGATCAACTCAGCATTCTCATATATGTCGTCGCGTATACACTTTTGTAATCCTTCTTTCGGTGGCGAATGTTGATTGGCTGCGGGTATCCCGCCAATTTAATTATTCAGTTACTGCCATGATGGGGGATCGAGTCTTTATGAACCCTCGACTCGATCAGCACAGCGCTTTTCATGACCAGACCAGGTACCGGTGTGCATCTAACCTCGTCATTACGACTTGCCGCTGAAGAGTAGCCGTCTACTTGGAGTTGTTGCAGAAGGATCTACACGAGATCGTAAGAGAGTGTCAAGATACTACCTGTACGCTATCGAGGGCCTAGAAATCTACCGAACTCTGTAGGCAAGCTGGCATATTTACTCCGGTTAAAGGTATATCTCGACTGCTGTACGCTGCGACGAAAGGACCGCCAAGTATATCTGGCATGAGTGGGTAAAGCCGCAGCTTAGATAAGTTTAAAACCCGCCACGACAAGTTCGTGTAATCGTAAGATCGTTACACTCGCACTAGAGAGAAGGACGCTTTGATTGACGGCGCGTGTTAAATAATAACACTTTATTAAGATCTAGCGTAGGACTTAAAATAAACGAACGAAACTAGTCTAGAACAGTAAAAGTGTATGAGTGACTGACCCCTTTGTAAAACTTGGAATCTCTGTCTGGATGCTCAATAAAACAATAACAAAGAATAAAGTAAATATTTAAAAGAATAATTCATTTATACTAATTTAGACGCCCTTTCCATACTAACTAAACCCTTCAATATGAAGGACTAAGACTAGTAATAAGTGGAAGGACCAGAAAGTGTCCGAACAATTCAATAACCACATCTATATTGCCATCAGCAGTTTGTCCACGTTTCCATAGCGTATCCGCAGATTGGTATAGCATGTCCACACTTGAAAGCAGTAAGTCTGCGCTTTCGACGAACGTGTCCGCACAATTCTAAAGATGTCCACCTTTGCTGTCAGTAAAGTTCACGTACCAGATCGTGTCCGCGTACTCAAGAGAGGTCCGCATTTTGTCGTGTCCGCATTTTTGATCATGTCCACACTTTCCATCAGCGTGTGCGCATTTTTCGTAGAGCGTGTCCGCATTTCTGGTAAGCGCGTCCGCAGGATCAACAGAGTCCATATAATCAGACTCTGGGTTGGGTTAACAGCAAAGGTAAGAAAGCATCAAAGGACCAGCCATAGGGTGAGGCGTACTCAGAGTCATATAAATTTATTTATTAATAGTTATAATTGCAATACAAGATCTCGATCAAAGATAACCTCCCAAATAAAATAAATTATTTGTTCGAAACCTAGCGGCCCGAATAAGTCTAATTCGGTCCTTACAATATCATAATCCTATAGTACCACGCAATGCTGTGGAAATATTTATGGATTCATTCATTAAATTTACTAGTACGATATTCTTACAATTTATAGAGCAGGAGATAAAAAAATTTTGGCGTGCGTAGATTTTTTTACAGTAAGTTTGCGACTAGAAAATACCAAAATTGTATAAATAATTTGCAAAAGAAGCTTTTAAAATTAGAGATAATAGACTGTAATACACATAAAACTTTTTTAAACAAAACAATATTGTACACTATCAGTAGCATTAAGAGTTTGACTTCCGAGCACTTTTCTGAGTTAGTTTTAGAGTTTTCCGAAAATTCCTTAAAAACTTACAAAAATAAATTAAATTATAACTACAGGAGAAAAATATCCGACCTGTCTGTTGTGTATTCACGCTCTCATGGATAAGACCTCCCGGTCCGTCCGCATGGCAATACTTCGAATCCTCGCAGTTCGAAGGAAAATATTAGTAGTTTTGACTATAATTTTAACCATGCGGAGATTATAAAATTGAGAGAAAAATGGCTTGTGAATCTTACTGATTCGCAGCTTCCGGAATTTGTAAAGAAGGTGATGTCCATGGGAGGTAAATTCAATTTTAATACAGATTTTCAATTTAAGCAAGCTATTGAGATTTTAAAAAGCCTGGAGAATGTATATGCGTTCAATCGAAACATAGACGGAGGACTGCGAGATGGAGTCATTTCTATATTAAATTCTCAGATTAAAAATAGACGCATGTGCCTTATCATGAACGAATTATGTCATACAATATTAGACGTACAAAACAGTATTTAAAAAACAATCCCGATCTATTTTTCACTAGAGCAGATAAGGGCAATGCTACGGTAGTGGTGGATCGAAACGTGTATATCTCGAAGGTTAATGAGGCCCTCAGCGACGAGAGATTTTATAGACTGGTTAAAGTTAACCCTGCTGCAGGGATAAAAAAGCGGATAAAAAAACTCATTGACCTTTGGAGTGCACGGGGCGTTCTAGAGTGCGACGAGGCTTTTAGAGGTCTTTCTTCCAAGGGCATCGAGCACACATCGCTGCCGAAAGCTTATGGCCTAATAAAAATTCATAAACCGAACAATCCCGTAAGAATAATAGTTTCAGCAATTAATAGCCCTACTTATTTTCTTGATAAATGCATATCCGTCTTATTAACAAAACATTTTCCTTTACCAGCTTCTCATATAAAAAATAGTACACAATTAAAAAGTAACCTCACTAATATAAATATTTCTGATCAGCAATGTTTTGTGTCCTTCGACGTTGTTTCTTTGTTTTCGAGTTTGCCAAAAGATGCGATTATACTGTCGATCGAAAAGAGATGGAAATGGCTCTCCTGTATGAATTGTATGTCGAAGAGTGAATTTATGGATGGTATAAAAATTCTTCTCGACTGTACGTATCTTGTTTTCGATGGCAAATTTTATAAACAAGTCTCAGGCGCTCCGATGGGATTCTGCTCGAGCCCTGTTTTTGCGAATATGGTTCTGGAGGATCTCGAGGATCATTGTCTGGGTATTGCAAAATCTAGCGTTCGACTTTTTTACAGATACGTGGATGACTGTCTTTTGGTTTTGGATAGAGAAAAGATTGAATTTGTGTTATCTATATTTAATAGCTATAATAACTCCCTTCAATTTACTCACGAAATTGAAGTCAATAATAGTATAAATTTTCTCGATATCTCTATTATTCATGATTCAAGTGGTCATATTTTTACGAATTGGTTTCAAAAAAATACAGCGTCATCAAGATACATAAATTATTTCTCTCACCACCCAAAAAACCAGAAGATAGCAATAATGTACAATTTATTTGATAGGGCGATATTGTTGTCCGATCCGCGGTTTCACTGTGAAAATATCGAAAAAGCGAAAAAAATTCTCATAGCTAATGACTATCCTCCAGATTTTATAGAAAAATTTAGTAAAAAGCGGATTGCTCGCAACCTGAGCCTTTCAAGGGCCTCGTTAGAAGGGGTAGTTGAAAGCAATGCACACTCACATAGTATTAATCACAATAATTCTAACTCTAGAAAAGGATACGCGGTGTTCCCCTACTATGAAGGGTTTAACGATAAATCAAAGTCGGTGTTGAAAAGAAATGACATGAGTTTGATTAATAGTGTTACTGATAAGTTCAATAAATTTATAAAACTTGGCAAAGATCCTACTGCTGTGGGAGACACAAGAAATGTTGTATATAAAATCGATTGTTCCGATTGCGAATCTACGTACATCGGAGAAACGTATCGGCCGTTAAAAGCTAGGCAATACGAACATAAAAGATATATAGAGAAAAGGGATCTTAACTCCCCTCTCGCAGTACATGCATTAGAGACAGGACACAATTTTGATTTTAACAATATTAAAATAATAGATAGAGAACCGTCTATGTTCCGTATATGAATCCTACATATTCAGTTTTTCGATGGCACACTTAATAGGGCTGAGGATACGTACCGTCTCAAAGCGAGTTATAAAAATGTTATATCAAACCTAAAAAATAGTCCGAATAAAATTTAATTGTAAATAATGTGATTGCGGAGGCTCGGTGGCGAGCGGACTGTATCAGGATCTTAGCATGCAGTGAGAGGTGGCATACCGCCTCGCGCTCTCTTCAACTCAGCCAACACATGTTCAATAGTGATTGGCTGGCGAGCCGGAGCGGAACAGCCCAGTGGGAGGTCGGGGAGACCGGGTTGCCGTGGCAACGCTCCGTCCATACTGTATACTATATAGTCATATAGTCATGGCAGGAGCGTTTCTTACGATGCGGCGCTGGCCCCCCGCCCTGCTACTTGAGTATTAACGTGCCACCTCCAATGTGTTATTCGTTCTTGGTATATGGATGAAGCTCGAGGTATCCGTCGCTGATGCGGTTTGCATTGTAATTTATATAACATTTGTAAGTATTGGTACAGCATCTATTGTATGTATTGCGCAATATATATTGCCCGATTTTTGTCGAGACATTAGTTGATGTCCTGCCTCGACCGGTGCCGCATTACCACCTTGGCACCGGTGAATCGTTCTGTTAAACAAAATTCTCGAGTCCTAGGCCGTAAGTTATAATTAAAAATTTTGTAATAGTTCTTTGTAAACTTTGGTTTAAATTTTAAATTTATATTTATAGCGCCATATGCGATTTATCCTTTTTCTGGTCCGTTCCTAATAATGTAAAAACACGAAAGTTGTTTTGCAAATTAGGTAACTATGTTAATATTTACAATTTTCAATTTCACTTATTTTTAATATTATTATTGTAATAAAACCTTGTAACTTAACGTTTATACAGCCACTGAAGAGGGGATAAAAATATCCCGAAACGTTTGGCATTTTTAAAATAAACAACTTGGCTCGAAGAGACGCATCAATTTTTATTCTACACTATTCCATCATCGAGCGATAGAGTCATTATTAAACAGGTTGATTAATGATTCTACAAACATTTACTATCGGTACTCAATACAGTGTTATGTTCCGAATATTCTGGAGCGATTTTCGATCGTTTTCGAATATTCGAATCATAGTATATCGCACGTAAGTGACAGTGTACTGCCTTAGTGTCGCAACTTCGTCTAAGGAATGTGCAACATGAGCTTACGGTGCGATATACTTTTAGTATATACTATGGAGAAAGAAGGCGAGGGACGCGCGAGGAGAGGTTGCAATCTCTATCGTCAGCGTTAATTGTCGGCCTAAGAGAGCTCCTTGGCGATGAATGAGCGGCAGTCTCTCTCGAGCACTGGTCCAGAGAAGAACATAGTTCAGAATTACAGAGTATTAACAGTTTAGCATCAGATATAATTAAAAGGGATAGAGTTAACTGTCATAGTAGTTATATTTATACACTTGTTGGACCAAGTTTATATCATTCTAAATTAATATTGAACCATCAAGCTGACTGAAAAAGAATTAAAATTAAAGAGCATAAGCTGATTGATTCACCTGGTCCAGATACTAACTAATTAAGGGAATCCGATACCCACGATATACCGACCAAGCTAATCAATCGTGTGCGTGATGGAAAAATGCTTCAATCTAAATAAATATAACGAATTTCGGAAAACTAAGGGATACTTGCCCTTCGTTTTGAAATTATCTAACACTGTGCACAATTTCGCATTAAAATATTCAGGCATTTTTTTTTAAAATGCGTTCATATAACGACTTGAAACTTTGTACAGTGTTAGATAATGCCCAGACGAAGGGCAAGTATCTCTTGGTTTTCTGCAATTTTATTAAAAAAAAGTAGTTTTGTTATCAACTGTGTATACGTATATAACACACCGTTTAGCGAAACAGCTGTACGTGCACGCATGTACAAAGGTACTGAGCCACCGACATGGCGACGCCACCGTGTGGCTCACCGAGCCAATAGATGGCATTACTTTCGCTTCGCGGAGTCGCAATCGGCGATCCCGATCCCGGAATCCCTAATCTGCAATTGTTGTTCACTCCAACTCTATAATAACAGAGTAGTTCATTACTTACAAACAAACAGACGTCAATGCAAAGTTTACAAAACAACCCTACCGATTTAAGTGGACTAATCTAATGAATATTAACCCAAGATCTGGATTTATTGCGGTTCATTTGGGTAAGTATAGCTACTTGTACTTCATTTTTGCATAAACATATTTATAGGTATTTATAGGTCGCTTAAAACAAATTAATATCAGAAATTAAGAAAAGAAGCGTGCAAAAAAGTACGCATAATTTAAAATAAAAAAAGAATTCAATGAAATTAGTTAAACATTTTTTTAAATTAAATCATATCATTTACAGGGAATTGAATCTCTACAGAAGTCCAATAGTGTAATTGATGCCGTTATAAATGCAGTGATTATCTTGGAAGATTCACCATTAACAAATGAAGGATACGGGTCAAACTTAACTATTACGAAGGAAATGTCGAATGTGATGCTGGCATGATGGATAGCAAATCACTCCATTATGGAGGTATTGGTGCTATCACAGCCGTACTATTGCTGAATCACTTGAACAAACTGATTGCCCTACTACAAGTTTACATGATGCCATGCAATAATGTACTTTTTAAATTGCAAAAAGCAGGGGATAGTAATTAATATCTGTATAGTTCTATGTACATAATTATATTTTTATAAAAATATAAACTATTTAATAATTAACAATTAAAATATTATTTTTCTACTCTTGACATTAATTATGCAAATAAGCTTGAGAAGAATTTTTTTTGTTTTGTTTCGAAGAGATGGAGAAATGGTTTATGCACCATGACAAAAGCCATCAAAGACTTTCCATGTGTAAGACTCACACGGTACCGTAATATCCAGGTATACTCACTAAAACTCCATCTCTTAAAATCCCATTATAACTCACACTCTTAGTAAAATGCTGATCTGCGTACTTTGCCTATGTACAAAAAAGGCATGGATATATGTACAATTAATATTTTTCGTTTGTACCCGACATTCTTCATGTATATGAAAAAATAACATTGCTTAGCATACTTCGCCTGCATACAACAATTAAGTAAGTATTTTACCTGCGAAATGGAAAACTTAAAAGTCCCTGTCGTCGAAGTATCGTAACAGCATGGCTTCGCATTATCAGTGAATTTTGTGCATATTTGATTTTCATAACATTTTTTTTAATACGATGTCTGTCATAATAGCCATTGAATATACACCGCAACTCACCGAATCCGGTTGACGAGTTACTTTGGCAAAGCCAACATTTTCCAGCTGTAATCGAGGATAACGATGGTTTAAATAACCTTTTTCGACAGGATGTAACTGTAACGTTTATGTTCGGTCTATACTGTCGAAAATATGTAAATATTTACCATCGTATAGAATGCAAGCCGAGTGTTGAAACTCTGGATGACCTCCAATAATCTGAAGATGAGTTTTTCCATGGAATCCTACAAAGTTTTCTGGTAACAGCTGATATTGTTGAAAGTAAATTGTAGGGTGAATTTCCTAGTTATTATTTACCTTTAGTATCAATCGCAAAAATGATTCTATACTATCATCATTAAGATAATTGTTTACAGCCAAAATATTTTCGTACACCTGCTCTATATAAATGTCGTTGTACATTACATCTATAACTCGTCTTAGTTTTTCATTTGTTTCATTACTTGTATTACTTACACTTGCGCAGCAAACATTATGTCCAGATTCATTAGACTGATCGTCAGCTATCGCTGGACATGATTCCGCATCTGTGTTATTACAAACAGTAATACTTTCACGAGCATTCGTGCTTGATTTAGCACGCTTATGGGCTTTTTTTATCTGGAAGAGTAATCTTTCTTTTGTTACGTGAAACTTTACGATTACATTTTTTTTTTAAGCTTTTGATACCTTTTGTTTAGCTTCACGTTGCTGTTCACGTTTGGCTTCTTTCACGTATTCTGGCTCTCGCAGATTCATGTTACGGTTATAGCAACTATCTAATATTTCTGGAAGTAAAGAATCGAAATAAAATCTTCTCAATGGTTCAGCCATTTTTTTCTCCCAAAACTCATCATCACGTTCAACTCTAACATACTTTATATCAATTTTGGTACACAGAGCAAATATACAATAAGTTCGGTTAGTGACATGTGATTGATCTTGAATTTGATAATAGTATGGATGACAAGGATTCATTTTGTTAAGATCTTGTTTACTGAAAATTCTTCTCAAATTTACTTTGCGTTTGAAAGCTTTAATTCCACAGGTAAATGCTGGAAGATTCAAAACTGGTGGATAAAGTATGCTTTTAACCAAAATTTGAAGCTGTTAACCTCTCACTTCTTTTCTGATACCACAAATCGCTATCACTTTGATTCACAGTTTTGCGTTCAATTTCATGTCGGTTAGCTTGATCCTCTTTCAATTTTTCAAAGTATTGTTGAACTAAGATTTCATAGAATTCTGGACTAATGTCTAAACAATTAGCACCTTCTCCATAATCTTCTTTGCTACTTTCAATGTATCGCTTTCGTCGTCTTCCTGAAGCATCCTTAAAGTTTTCGTTTGTGCAATTTTTTGCTGTTTCTGGTCTTCCAATTCTTTTACAACATTTCCAGGATCATAACCACGTTCTTGATTTAATCTGCTTAAAAGAGCTTGGCTGTTGAATTGAACAACTGCAGCTTGTACTCTTATGGAAATCAATACGTTTCCCTCCTTTTTTTGAGCAACAATCACGTTAAAAGATTCAACGTGATTGCTGATCTCACTGCTTAATAGACTTCGAGCATGACAGCTTCAGTCTGAAACAGCTTGTCTTACAGGTGTGAACATTCCAGTTGAAATTAATATCGGAATAAAATTTTTCTCTGGTTTCTTTTCACAGGGAATTCTAAGTTTGCGACAAAGCGAATGATCTCCAAAAACATGATTAACAGAATTCATAACTTGGTGTTGCAAATTTACAACGTTACAATCTCTATCTCTGTGATTCCTTTTAATTTTAACTAACGTCGCTACATGTTGTCTAATTTTAAATGCAGACTTCTTGACAAATGCTCGAACTGAAGAAATATTTCCTCTTGCTAAAGTCTTTGTTAATCTGGCCTTTGAACCGTCAAGAACCTTGTTACACATATTCCTAAGTAAATGATTTGTGCATTCAACCTTTTCAACATGAACTTCATATTGCCGGTAAGGATGGCTATCTGTTATTGCTTTATAAACACTGCTATCTCCATCATCTATAACAGTTTTATAAATCAATTGATGGCTTTTTACGCTTTCTAAAAATCCTTTAACAATTATATCCTTTTCCATAGTACTTGAGCTTTGTTTACGGCCCCAATTTTTAAAGCTTTTATGTTTTGCTGGGGCTAAAGCTTTTATTTATTACGAACCCCAACGTACAAAACTTTTCTCATCTTACAACCTATTATAGATGTACACCCAGATAAGGAATCAAATTTTCCGCTTTTATAAGATCTCTTTAATCAAGATCCATCAACTTGAACACTGATGTACGGGATTCTATCAATGATGTTACCGTCAGCTATAGCGATTTCTCTTTCCATCTCAGCAGTCTCTTTCATTGATTCTTCAGCAGACATTTCAAAGCTTTGTACTAAATTTGACCGATGTTGCCTATACGTTACACCGGACATAAATTTTAAGCCCATACTAGCAAGTTCATCTTTCATCTGTGAATATCCTGTTCCGGCCGCTATAAATCCACAAACAGCCCCATCGTTTAAAGGCATAAGCGGACCTTCCGCATCAATAAGAGTAACCCACTTATAATAATTGCAAATATTACAGACGAATTTTAATGTAGAACATAATCCATTATCTCGAACACGTTCATAACACAGATCACGAAAAGTACACTGCTCACGGAACCCATGTTCTATGTGCATTTCACGTACTTGATCATAAAAATGCAAGGGATCAGTGGCTCTGCGTTCATGGAACGCCTGTTTTTCATGTTCTTGTAATCCATTCGCGTCGTTGCTAGAAACTTGCTGCTGACATGTAAGTACTTCCTCTGAAACATTTTCTCGCAATGGCAATGCTTCGTTCCTTTGTAAATGTTCCGAATTAGATGGCATGTTTGCAGAAACTGATCTGTCTTTTTGCAAAATACTTTCTGCAATGTCCAATGCGCACGGTCAAATGTAGGTACCTCCTGCTCAAGAATAGTGACATCTGTTCATAATGTTGTTGATTCCATTCATGAATGAAATGGGTTATTCGTCCAAACTTCCTTATCTGGTACGTATTTATTTGCATTTTATAGAAGACTAGTTTCGCTGTTTCTGAATATTCCTTCAGTGTTACTAATGCCATTCACAACAGTTACTTCATTATCAATTGTTGAAGACGTGGTGAGAATGTCATCCTCACAACTATTAACTAAATAATTAATTAATATTATTAACTATTAATTAATTTATTATTGTATTATTAGGAATACTGCTATTATTGCACTAACCTTTGCAATTTTTGACAGATTTATTCCGCTTTAAACTCATTATATCCATAAAACATTGTTGTAGTTGTACAATTTCGAAAATTTTAAAGGCAGGTTGTATTAGAAGCAGCATGAAAAACGTTATAATGATAAATTAATTAAAGGAAAATCAGAGCCTATTAATTCGTACTTAACCATATAACGAAAACATTATATTTAATGATAAAAGATAAGTAACTGTAAAAATGTGAAATGAAAATGTATATACAAATTGTATTTCAAATGAAGAGTATTTATAAATGATATAAGTAATTATATCATTTATAAATACTATTAGTCCATACTTAATCAAAGAAATAAAATCAATAGGTTACAAAAGTAAATTTTAATTAAATTTATGGAATAAATATTTTTATTGCCATTATTATTACAATCATTTTTTGTTAAACAGTAATCAATACTTACAAATATTAAAATCGGAATTGTATCACAGGTATACTTTTAAAGTGTCAGCAAAGAGGTCAGAAAATACACAAGGTTGACTTATTACATTTTTAATTCAGTACAGATTCAGTACTTTTGCGAATTACTGAAAAATAAATGCACATTTCTTTGGTCTAGAAATCGAAAAAATTTTTTTAAGTTAGAAGTTTAAGACCGATTAGACTTTCTTCTGTGAGCCGAAAGATAGTCAAAAGTGCAGAAGGGCATGGGAACAGTTACTAGTAACCATATTTTTAAGCTCTTTTTCTCTATGCTAGAGTTCTCTCTTGCAAGAGAAAAACGTAGGCCGAGACCATATAAATGCCGCTTCTCTTCGAAGTAGCAGACGGTACGTCATACACGACGTTTTATGTCTTGCGGGGACTGGGCAATAGCACAGGAGTACTGAGAGCCCGGTCTCCACAAGCCGTATTTGAGGAAGAAGTATCCGAATCTGCGTGCAACGATCTTTGTCGTAGCCAGGCGTAAGAAGAAATGAAAAAGTTAACCACCTTCAGGACACGAACTAAACAAAGAAGTAGATTCGAAAATCTTCGTCAGTATCACGTGCACTAACCGTCACGTGATCTTCCAGTTCATACGTGCTTAGGAAAGGTTAGGTGCCTCTTCCATTCGCCTTTGTTTTGAATAAAGAAACATTGTTTTGAGTGCCAGTATAGGGAGCAGACACGTCTTGATCGCAGTGGAAAAATTAGCATGGTTGAAAAATTGTAGACTAGACCAGCACAATTCAAAATTCGCACTGAAGAGTTGCATATCTTGTGAATTTCTCGCCAATGCCAGTAAAATTTTCATGATACTTTATTCACAAACTATTTGATGTGATGAGATAAAATTCGAAATGCATACAACTGTTATAAAGTAGTTATAAAATTAATAAGTGGTATTATTAGCATTCTTACGTGCTAATGTTCATGAAAATATTTTTACTCGTGGGCGTTTTCATTCGAAAACTCAAACCGTGTTTAACGCTTGGAAAGTTCTACACTCGTCTATAATAGACTTTGTAGTATCCTTACTACGCAATGCACTGTTAACTGTAAATTTCTATTAATAATTCTTTCCCCTATAGCATACACTCTAGGTTAGTTCATTATAAATGTGTAAACTTTGTTTTGAGAAATACTGCAATAAAGACACAGCTTCATTGTTTGGGTATAATGTTAAAACCATAAAAAGTAATAAAAAAAAAATTTATTTTCTATCCTTGAATAGACAATTTCTTTAATGATTTTTACGTCTATATAAAATTTTTTTATATAACAGTTCTCCATTTTCTGAAAGTGTATCATCTCAAATTCTCAAATAAAAATTCATGAGAGTGTTTTTTTCAATATATTTTAAGAAACTGCAAAAACTTTTTGGCGAATGTCTTTGGCTATATTGCAAAAATTCGCCAAAGGTCCCCGCGTTATGTATATAGTCCGGGAGTCAGGGAGTTCAAAACCTTATTAACAGGAAGTTCGTGCAAGAGTTTATTTTATCGCTGAAATATGTTGGTAGCCACTTACTGAAAATAGCCCTAAAGTCTCGACTTCGGATCCGATCGGGAACATTGTTATTATTGCAAATTAAGTTACCAAAATGCATTTTTTTCCGTTTTTCTTGATTAACTTTTTTGTTACTCAATTTACGCAAAAACAGGTAGGGGCAAAAGTTGATCAGCATTGAATTTTCTATAAGATACATATATTCCGAAATGCAAAATTAATGTTTTTCCCGGCTAAATTGTTAAATAAAAAAAATTTTTTTTTCAATTTTCACATTGCCATGGTTTTTGTGAAATATGATCTTTATTTATCGGATTAGCCCTCAACGATGACTTTTAGTACAGACAACGTAAAAATTGAAGCCCGATCTCGATATCTTAAAATGGCGTCTTGTTGCAAAATTATTTAGCCGAAAAGTTCAAATTGATGTCCAATTCGATCCCGGAACGATAATTGAATCAAACTATGTTTAATCGACAGCTTACGACGTAATTAACAAACGGTAAAAATAAATTTTCTTAATATTAATATTTAGCAACATTTCTAATAAAATTTTTTTTATTTCGGTCAATTTTGGAGTGAGAGAATCGCGGCAAAATGCATCTTGAAGTACATAAAAAACCATGAATTTTCATATAAATTTTGTTAAGATCGGACCAATAGGAGCCGAGATACAAAAATTTTTTCAACCGACGATTACGCCGAAACTACTTGATATTTCAAGTTGAAATTTGGGACAGTGCTTGCTGAAATCATACTGTAAATGATTACATTTTACCCAATAGCTCTACATGCTTTAGTTCGTCTAAAACGACCGACGAAACATATGAATTCAGCGCGCGCGACCGCGCCGTAGCTCCGGCCGAGCGGCGCGGTGGTGGGGGGAAAGCCGCGCGGCGGCGAAAAGAATTCATACACCTTAGTTGCAATTTGATTATCTCGGTAACCAAAGCTACTATTGCAATAAATTTTTTTTTTATTTAACGTGTTTTTTCTCAGCTTTAACGTCATACTAATTAAGTTATCATAGGCACAACGTAAATACCGCAAATTACCAATTCTTCTGAAAAAGAATCTTTTTTGGCTACATACACAACCTTTAATGGCATATATTACGCTACCCAACCTTTATATGATAAATATTTTTATGATTATAGCAGTACAATGCATGCGTACAAAGGTTGTGTATGTAGCCAAAAAAGATTCTTTTTCAAAAGAATTGGTAATTTGCGGTATTTGCATTGTGCCTATGATAACTTAATTAGTACGACGTTAAAGCTGAGAAAAAATACGTTAAATGAAAAAAAAATTTATTGCAATAGTAGCTTTGGTTACCGAGATAATCAAATTGCAACTAAGGTGTATGAATTCTGTTCGCCGCCGCGCGGCTTTCCCCCCCCCCCCCCCCCCCACCGCGCCGCTCGGCCGGAGCTACGGCGCGGTCGCGCGCGCTGAATTCATATGTTTCGTCGGTCGTTTTAGACGAACTAAAGCATGTAGAGCTATTGGGTAAAATGTAATCATTTACAGTATGATTTCAGCAAGTACTGTGCCAAATTTCAACTTGAAATAACAAGTAGTTTCGGCGTAATCGTCGGTTGAAAAAATTTTTGTATCTCGGCTTCTATTGGTCCGATCTTAACAAAATTTATATGAAAATTCATGGTTTTTATGTACTTCAAGATGCATTTTACCGCGATTCTCTCACTCCAAAATTGACCGAAATAAAAAAAATTTTATTAGAAATGTTGCTAAATATTAATATTAAGAAAATTTATTTTTACCGTTTGTTAATTACGTCGTAAGCTGTCGATTAAACATAGTTTGATTCAATTATCGTTCCGGGATCGAATTGGACATCAATTTGAACTTTTCGGCTAAATAATTTTGCAACAAGAAGCCATTTTAAGATATCGAGATCTGGCTTCAATTTTTATATTGTCTGTACTAAAAGTCATCTTTGAGAGCTAATCCGATAAATGAAGATCATATTTCACAAAAACCATGGCAATGTGAAAACTGAAAAAAAATTTTTTTTATTTAACAATTTAGCCGGGAAAAACATTAATTTTGCATTTCGGAATATATGTATCTTATAGAAAATTCAATGCTGATCAACTTTTGCCCCTACATGTTTTTGCGTAAATTGAGTAACAAAAAAGTTAATCAAGAAAAACTGAAAAAAAATGCATTTTGGTAACTTAATTTGCAATAATAACAATGTTCCCGATCGGGTCCGAAGTCGAGACTTTAGGGCTATTTTCAGTAAGTGGCTACCAACATATTTCAGCTATAAAATAAACTCTTGCACGAACTTCCTGGTAAAATCCTAGGACTCCCGGACTAATATGGGCTATGCCATGCACCTTCGATTAAAATTTTTTCAAAATATATCACCAAACACTCAAACACTCACCAAACACCAAACACACGCCAAAAAAATTGAAAATCGAAATTTGGTCCCGAATTTAGTTTGCATATAAAAAATCGAAGAAGCCCATAACATGCGTGTGCAACGATATCCGGCCGCCATTTTGAAAATGTTCCTCATCCGCAAAATTAATGAAAAAATTCGAATATTCTCTTTTTGCACAAACAAATAAAATACCGTTGAGAAGAATTTGGTTTCGAATTTAGTTTGGGTATGGAAAATCGAAGAAGCCCATAACATGGGTATGCAACGATTTTCGGCCGCCATTTTGATAATATTCCTGATCCGCGAAATGAATGAAAAAATTCAAAGATACTCTTTTTGTATAAACAAATAAAATGCTGTTGAGAAAAATTTAGTCTCGAATTAGTTTACGTATGAAAAATCGAAGAAGCCCATACCATGGGTGTGCAACGATATTCGGCCGCCATTTTGATAATATTCCTGATCCGCGAAATGAATGAAAAAATTCAAAGATACTCTTTTTGCATAAACAAATAAAATGCCGTTGAGAAAAATTTGGTCTCGAATTAGTTTACTTATGAAAAATCGAAGAAACCGTAACCGAAGCGCATACCATGCGTGTGCAACGATTTTCGGCCGCCATTTTTGTAATGTTCTTGATCCGCAAAATAAATAAAAAAATTTGTAAATGCTGCTTTTGTACGAGCAAATAAAATACCGCTGAGAAGAATTTGGGCTCGAATTTAGTTTGCGTATGAAAAATCGAAGAAGCCCATACATGGGTATGCAACGATATTCGACCGCTATTTCCCAAATGTTCCTGATTCGCAAAATTAATAAAAAAATTCATAGATATTCTGTTTGCACGAACAAATAAAATACCGTTGAGAAAAAGTTGGTCTCAAATATAGTTTGTGTATGAAAAATCATTGACTTCCATATGACGGGTAGAGCGTATTAGCAACCCGCTATCAGGGTTGTTTACGGGTAGCAATGAGTTGTTTGTGATAAGAGTAGCTTATTTGATTATAATAAATGTATTTTCAACTTAGCTTAGGACACGTTCGGAAGGGTTTGATGAAATTAGTACTTTTCGTTGTATAGCAACGATGCAAACTTCACACTCCTAATTTACCTCCGTTTTTCATATGCCACTAAAACCCTTTTTTATAAAACGTTTTGCGCAACACGGTCAAAACTACGTTTAAACATTGGACGTGCTAACGTTTCCAGTATGCCATCATTTTTCAACAGAATAAAATTTCATTTATGCTCGACTTCGTGATAATAAATGTTAGCCCCAACGAAATAGGCCTATAATTTTACTTTCTGAAAGAGAAAGCTTTTTTCATTATTTGGGTGTGTCTTCGATTATTGAAACAGAATAAAGTCTGTGAAAGTAGACCTGAACGTGAAAATTTTCTTAATATTAATATTTAATAACATTTTTAATACCAAATTATTTTTATCTCGGCCAATTTTTGAGTTAGAGAATCGCATTTGCATCTTAAAATGCGTTAAAAATCATAATTTTTCATAGAAATTTATTTATGATCGGACTAACAGGAGACAAGATGCAAATTTTTTTTTCAATCAACGATTACGCCAAAACTACTTGATATTTTTAGTTAAAATTTAGTATAGTGCTTGCTGAAATAATAAAATAAACTTTCAACGATTTAGTTCATCTAAAACGGCCGACGAAAAAGGCGAATTCAGCGCGAGCGGCCGCGTGGCTTTACGGCCGGGTGGCGCGATGGTTGGGGGGAGGGGAAGAGCTCCACTGCGACGGCAGACAAGATTCGTACACTTCAGTTGTTAATTGATTATCTCGGCAACCAAAGATGCTATTGTTACCGGGTGAAGGTGAGGTGTTCTCAGAGACAGAGGCAGGATTAGAGTTATGCCGTTTATTGGGTTGGAGGAGCTCTCGTGTGTTTTCCGGTCGCTAGATGACTGGCTGGATGACTGCGGGATGACTGGCTAGGCGAGTCGCCGAGCTTTGGGTCATCGACTCGCCTGTCTGTCCCAAAAGTGCATCGCATGCACTTTTGGTGCGCGACTCCGCGCCGCGACGCTCCGTGCCGACGTTGCGCTTTAGCGCATCGTCCGAGACACCGGACCCGTCCCGAGTTCATTGCTCGCGGACGTGACACGTCCTGGTGCCGCATGTCCAGCGTCCTCGCGGATCCAAAAAAATGGTTCATGCTATAAGCGCCGCGCCTCGTAGCCGCTGCTGTTATAACAATTTTAAGTATGTGTACATGTTTGTGTGTGTGTGTATCCCTGGGATGCCAGCGGGGGATGGCCCCGCAAGAGGATGCGCCATTGGTGCTTCTGTGTACATATCTATTCTGTGTGTACATGTATATTATTCGTGTGTGTATGTGTATTATTCTTGTGTGCTGTATATTAGGCTGCCCAGTTTTGCCATCAATCTTGAAAATTACGTTTAAGATCAGACTACGCATTGGGGAGGCTCAGTACGAGTACAACGGATTTTTAATTTTTCAAATCGAATAATATTTAATACCTCCTACGCGATTTAGGTATTTTAAATAGGATATAACATAGACGAACAAATTAATGTCTATAACAATGAAATTACGATCATTTTCTGATATTTTTTTTTCTGGGGCTTGTCACCGGGTACATAGCAATAGGCTCGAAGAAGTTTGGTGCAAAAAAGTTAATAATTAAAGAATTTGACAGGTGCGTATTTCGACTAAAACTACTCATCTTTGGAGTTGATTTAAGACCCCTTCTACTGCTTTGATGTCATTCAAATTTTGACACAGCGTTCTTAAATTCATGCCGAAATGATCCCAAAAAGAATTTTACCAAAATTATTTTAATAACAGGGTTAAAAATCAAATGAAAGTTTTGGCTTTCGTTTTAAAAAATAGGTGAAACGTCAAATTTTTTTTAGGAATAAGCTTCTATAATTCTTTAACACCCTCGCTCCCTCCATCGGAGGACACATCTGGTGCTACACGTGTTGGTCTTCTCAGCTATATCACTTTCTATTTTTCTCGTAAAATTCAGTTTTCAATATCGTGATTTTTCATGAAATCGTGACATTTTATAATATAATTATAATATTTATTGTTATAATTTATTATAAACAAATTAATTGCACAAAAAATTTTTTTATGATTAAAGAATAATAATCGTGATTTTTCATGACATCGTGACATTTTAAATTATAATTATAACAATAAATATTATAATTTATTATAAACAAATTATTTGTTAAAAATTTAGGGAATAGAACAAATTAATTTAAACAAACATAAGGCATTTTGAATTTGGAAGTTTGATACAACTCAAGGTATGAAAATATGTTGTTTACATACGAAAAATGTAGTAGGTCTATCACGTAGAATATTGTAAAATAATAGATGCGTATTTTTTCTTTTCTCAATCAAACAATTATTAACGAAGATAGCGCATTCAAATATCCTGTGACGTCACGACGTGAATTTCGTTGTAAGCATTAGTATATCTATATTCTATAGAATATAAAATATATAGAATATAAAACCCGTGAGTGCGAGTAAGAAGCATAGGCAAATGCATAAGTACGGCAGAGACAGACTTCTCGCCCCCCCCCCCTCAACTTTCTCTCGTTTCTTTTGCACGGACTGTCGATGGGCCTGACCATTTTTTTTCTACCGACGGACGAATCGCGAAGGATAGCATCGGACAGAGCGAGGGACGAGAGAAAATTGAGGAGGAGAAAGTCTGTCTCTGTCGCACTTATACATTTTCCTATGCTTCTGACTCGCACTGACGGGTTGTCTATGTCTCGTTTCCGAGGTCCCGAAAAGCCGGACCCTACCATAAAATCTAACAAGTATTTATGACCAGGATAATGATGCTTATTGTTTCGTTCCACTACCATTACCTTCTTCAGATATGTTTCTACACTAGGTCACAGATCTTTGTAATAGCTTGGAAGGTACTAAATATTATTCGATTTGAAAAATTTAATCCGTTGTACTCGTACTGAGCCTCCCTAATGCGTAGTCTGATCTTAAACGTAATTTTCAACTCCCTCGAATCAACCTGTTCGCGCATCGTGACGCGTAGCGCACCGTCCGAGGGCATGGTCTATAAACAAAAAAAAATTTTATTTTTGTTGCAGGGGAAGGTCTATGCGGTACTACTGCCGCACTTGCTTATATATTTAAATATGTATTCTACGTATATTATTTTTGTTTACTTATTAATCTCTTATATACCTTGTAATGGATAAATAAACCTCCTATTGTTTTTAAGGTGGTATTAGATATTCTCTTTACGGTTAATGGAATCCCCTCCTTCTTAGATAGTTATAGCTGTATTTAGTGCGGACCCTGTTTCCCACGCGCGCGGCGTGCCTACTCGCTGCGCCATTCTGGCCCTAGCTTCTATGCATTGAAGGTTTACCAACTTTCCCTGCTGCCGCGTGAGGTAATCGAGCAGTCTGCCTCTTCTCATCTTACAGATTATGTACATTGTTGCTATTATCAATATTAATGTTACTATACCGCCCAAGGATACGCCGAGGACGGTCGTACTCCCTAAGTTCCTTAATTCGAACGGTGTAGCCTTTCGGTCAGCTATCTCGCGCGCTTTTACTGCTATTTAAGTTCGCGCTGTACTGACCCTCCATTCGATTTTGCGTTTCACGCTCTATCGTGCTTTGCAGTTCCGGCTCTACTTACTCGGATTTGTTCAATTTTTGTAGCACCGTTACTATGTCGAAATCTATCGTCGCGAAGTTTGAATTATTAGCTATTGATTCCATTGCTTGCGACGCCGAAATCCACGCGTCAGCTGTGTACGCGGTGCAACCCGGTTGCAGTTGCAGCAGCAGCAGCCCGACTCCGGCGATTGTATACGTTACTTGCTCTGATCTTACGCATCATACGTAGATATACTCATCGGCTCGAGTTGAGAATATCCATGTGTTCGCGTTGTGCAATCGCAGCCAGAATGTATTTCGGAATTGCCGAAAACGCACATCGCACTGACCCGGGTCTATTACTTCCTGTCCGGCTGCGATTTTTACCTCGCATGGGATGCTGCGGCGCATCTCGCGTATCGGTTGCGGGTCAACCGCGATCTTCCGCCCTTTAATGTGTCGCAAATTTGTTACTTCTTCTGTGGTTAGTGGCAGATACGTGCGATTTGATACGCTTACCGCGAAGTATCGGAATTCTGGGCATATGTACGTGGCCGTATTTGCTATGCCTAGTGCGCGCTGGATGTTGGGGACCGGTGAAGCCTTGAACAGGTTCTATTGTTCTAAATCTAATTACGGGATTGCGATTTTATAAACCAGATGCCTGTCTATGTAAATTAATTATTGTTGTCTTGCTAATTTGCATTATTTCCAGCACAGAGAGCTCTTGCTAGGTTACCGGGAATTTTGCCGTTTGAACTAGTTTTTCTACGCTTTTTGAGGCTGCGGTAAAGGTCTCTGGGGGCACCAGGCGCGGGTGCACTACGCCCTTGGTTGCGAATAATATGGCGTCCAGGAGTGTCTCACTGTCGGCATTGAACTGGCTAACCCCTGTGCTTATACTTAGCATTGCTTCGTCCAGGGCTAGTTCTTGTTCGTTCCATGCCGTGGCATTTTGGAGGATCCCCATCGCCGTTTGCACGTTACCCATTCGCTCACTAATAATTGATAATTCCCGTTCTACGACCTCGGTTTGATTCGCGAGGAGGGCCGCCGTTAATTTGACGTCCACGGCTATCACGTTAATTGCGGTCTGTACTTCAATGAGGTCCTTTTCGTTCAAGGATCCGTACAGAAATTTTTGTATATAACCCCCGAATGGCACTACTCCCACCCATCTCTTCGCGCGCTTGCGTGCCGGTTCGCGATCCCCTATGGCTAATAGCTGCTCGATATGTCGCGCTTTACCCGTCACCTCCGCGGCTTCATTCGGCCACGGGCCCTTTTGGCACTCCGTACCGCAAATCTGGACTAGTCTGCGGATATTTTTGCTTAATCCGCTTGCCACGTCGAAGTATGATTGGAGGTTTATTTTTTGGATAATGTTCCAGTTCGATCTGGATGTGGATAGCGGCGCCAATTTTTCTGCGATTAGCCCGATCGTGTTGCTTGCAGCGTGAATCGGTTGAGGCGCGTCGCCGGTGTCGGAGGCGTTTTGGGCTGCGTTGGCCAATACAAGCGCTGCCCTGTAACCAAAATATGTCACCGTCACTCACCTATTCGTGGTTTTCTTTGTATGTTCACTTGCTACTACTCTCTGCTGTGACGGCTGGTAACTCGTTTTCTTTTTGTTTTGCGGCACGTCCGCTGCTCTCGCGAACTCCCCTGCGTGTTTTAGCTTGTTCGCGTGCACGACGCGCGTCCCGCTGCCGTCAGTGATCGTTACGTTATTGGTTTCACAATTAACACGCTGCACCTCGAATGGGCCGATGTACTCCGTTGCAAATTTCCCCTTCCTCGGTTCTTTGAGCAGGAATACCATCTCTCCCTCCGGAAAGTGCTTCATGTTTAAATGCCGGTCGTAATAATGTTTCGATCGGTACTTGGATGGCACCAGGTTCAAGGCTGCCGGTCATGCTCTCCAAGTACTGATTATATGTTATTGAATCACTCGCGCTTGGGAAGTTCGATGGCTTGCGTGGTTTAATACCAAATAGCAGTTCTTGCGGCTTGTATTTGGTGCTTTCGTGCCATGTGCAGTTATATGCGTGTTGGCATACTGCGGTCCACTCGTCCCACTCGTCAATTTGCCTTACGTATTGTCGCAAGTATTCGGTTAGGGTGTGGTGCATATGCTCTATTGACCCGTTCGACTAGGGGTGATATGCCGTGGTCGCGAACTTCTCTATCCCGAACAGTCGCGCTAGTTCATCCAGAACTTTGCTTGGAAATGCGTGCCCTAGTCTGTAACGATCGCTGTGGGAGGCCAGAATACGCATAACACCCTTTCAGTTCGGGCTTTCGACACCTCGGCCGCGTTCGCGTGCTCTGTTGGGCCAATAAAGATTTTTTAAGCATTACCGCGGAGATAGGCTTACCGGCGAACACGCGATCGAAGATTTCTATGAATGTGAACCACTCCATTTGCTTTAGCATGGCTAGATCTCGTACGACGGCCAGGTTGTTAACCTTCTGCGGATTTAATACATTTTTTATCGTCCGCACGCATTTCTCTATCGTCGCGTTCACCGGCTTTTCATCAAAATAGTTTTTTACGAATATGATAAAGACCTTGAAATTTGGGTGGTTCGTTATGTGGATCTCCCCCATGCTAAACTCCTTATTCGCCAGCTCCTCTGCGAGTATATAGCCACGCTCGATTAGTGATTCATTGAAGCCAGAATCACCAAATTCTCGCGGTATGCAAACGGGTGCTCGCTCAATTGCCGGAGGTGAACGAATGAGGGTGGCTCTTGTCCCAAGGGGGTTGCACGACACATCGGGATGGCCGGATGTATTTTCCGAATTATGCTTGTAGGTCTCGTTCCCTTCCGGGTCACAAGACTCGTCGGGATGGCCCGATCCACTATTTGGTAATTGCGCTTGAGTCTTGCTCCCTGCAAAGTCTCAAGACTCCTCGGGATGGCCCAAGTTTTTGTTTGATGAATTATTATGAGTCTCGTTCCCTTTCGGTTTACGATCCTCCTCGGGATTGACCGAGTTATCCGCTTCCATGTGGCGTGTATGAACCTCGTTTTTCTCGGGTCTGCCAGGATCGGTGGCCATGGCCACTGTATTTCCCACCCCAAAATTGTTGGACTGTTCGCCCGGGGGTGGCACTCGCCTTGGGTCCTCGTAATTACACGTCGCTTGCGGCCCAGGTGCCTACTTACTGTTATCTGGTGTTAGCTTGCTATCGTTAGATCGGCGCTCGACGTCCGGGGAATGAGACGAGCGTCTATCTAGTTTAAATTTGCGTTATTACTAGCGCTGTTATTATTATTATTTGCTTCTACTTGTGGCTTCGGTCTATCGTTGTCGCGGTACGCATTGCCGTTTTGCTGTTTTCCCCGACCGCTGCGGTGATTGCGTGGTTCTTTCCCCGCCCGTGACCGTAGTGTACGCGTGCGCGCTGCGGGCCGGTTCTACATATGCGGCTACTATGCCTATCATACCGTCAATTGATCGGACCATGTTCCGCTTCATTTCGCCCCTGACCCAATCGGTCGCTTGGCCCTTGAGGTGCCTAGCTATCAGGAATACTAGCGCCCTTTTGCGGCTCTTCCCAAATTTCTTCGCCAGATCTTGCAAGATGCAGCAGAACATCTCCGTCTCCTCCGCGCTCCCGTCGAACTCCGGTAGTTCTTTTACCGTTTCAATTATCCGGTCTGCCGTCTCGCTCATGACCGACCTGGAATCCTCTGCTCGCTCGCCCTCGGTCGGCCCTACGCTTGCATGGAACTCCGGCGCGGTGCTTTTAGGTTTAGGAACTATGTATCCTACGTTACCGTGCGCCTTCTTCGAATCCGGGTTATGCCACGGTTCAAATGTCACGGGTTTGGGGGTCCGCCTCGGCGACTTGTCTGTCGCCTCCGACTCCCTGTTCTTGCAGCGTCGATGAGTTACCTGTTGCGCTCCATATCGACTGATCGAACCGAACGTCATTTTTCATGACCGCAAGGTATTATTTAATTCGCGCAGGGTATTATTTAATTTGCGCGAATTTTCCAACCATTCGATTTTGTCTGGGTGTACCCACGTGCTATTTAGCCAGTCGGCTCTCTCGGGAGCCTCGACATTGGCCTGAATGATCGCTTGCGTTCCGCGCAAGTACTCGTCTAACGATTTGTTCGCGTCATTAGCTTGCAGCCGACTTTCGTCGACTATTTTCTCACTATCCGCGGTCTCGTCTTTCACCTGATACGTGGAGTATAGATCGATTACACTTTGGCGCGTTGTTGGCGATATTCTATTCAGTGCCCTTATCGCCGGTCGTACCTTTTTGCGCTCTTTACTTGCTTTTTCCTCCGGGTTTCGCGGGCTAATAGCAGTTTTCGCCCTGCTGAGGAGGCTACGCGACATGGCGGATTTTATTAGTCTTAGTGAACTAAAGATAGAACCGTGACCGGTGAGGGAGTGCACGCGTTTTGTACGTGATCACGTAAAACGCTGTGCCGAGTCAGCGCGCAGCTATCCACATTGTTCGCCTTATTTAGGAGAGAAGGGTGGGAAAAGGAGAGTCCTTGACCCGTTCTGCACCGAGGATGAACGTGCCTTGCACGTAAGCACATAGGGTGCCGTGCTCGATCGATGCGTGGCGGATCACAGCGCTCCGCTGATTATGGTTCGAGGATTGCAGGAAAGGGATCCGTAAGCTCGTCCAGCACCGAGGGCGCACGCGCTTTGCACGTAAGTACGTAGGGCGCCGTGCTAGGTCGGTGTGTGGTGACTCACAGTATTCCCCTGGTTCTGCGCTAAATGTTGCAAGGAAGGGATCCGCAGACCCGTTCAGCACCAATTATGGACGCGTTTTGCACGTAACGACGTAGGACGCCGTGCTGGCTGATGTGAGACGGGCTGCGGTATGTATGTGTGGGAGTTGGAAGACGACAGGGAATGCTACTTCGGCACAGGACTTCGTTGGGGCTGAGAATGCTTGCGTTGCTCGGGTGTCCGCACGATGGGAATATTCGTCTTCAGGCAATATTGCCGGGTACGCAGATCAGAGACTTATGTACGCGGTATTGTAGCCAAGTCGCGAGTAATAATAGTAGAGACTCACCATGTATAGAGTGCGATGGTGGCGATCGATGGCATGGCTGCTGTTGTCCTGACGATCTGATGTGCTGCGGGATCTGAAGCTGGCCTGTGGAGTTCACTGTCGTGCTCGCTGACGGCCGGTTCGCGTCAGCGACTGAGTGCCCGTGATGGCAGCTTAGTTGGCTCAGATGAGCTTTGTTGGCTCAGATGAGCTTTGGTGCGGAAGATGAGTCTGTCTCCCGTTGACCTAGTCCGTTTTAAGTATGCCTGGCCAGAATGCTATGAATGGCCGGCGCTCGGTGTATAAAATTTTTGCAGAGTTGAGCCCTGGTATGTGAGTGACCTCGGGCCTCAGCGACGTCTCGTCCAATTTATGTGGTGATGTACGTCGTGATTTATGGTTTTTCTCTCTGCCGAATAGTGGGGGCGAGAGAAAAAAATTTTCACGTTACCACAAATAAAGTGTGTACCTGATAAGTCCTCTCTGTTCCTGCAGTTCTCTGTGCTGCAGAACCCCACTTAGGGATGCCAGTTGTTACGGGGTGAAGGTGAGGTATACCCAGAGACAAAGGCAGGATTCGAGTTATGCCGTTTATTGGGTTGGAGGAGCTCTCGTGCGCTTTCCGGTCGCTGGATGACTGGCTGGATGACTGCCGGATGACTGGCTAGGCGAGTCGCCGAGCTTTGGCACATCGGCTCGCCTGCCTGTCCTAAAAGTGCATCGCATGTACTTTTGGTGCGCGACTCCGCGCCGCATCACTCGGTGCCGACGTTGCGCTTTAGCGCATCGTCCGAGACACCGGACCCGTTCCGAGTTCATTGCTCGCGGACGTGACACTATTCAAATAAATTTTTCTTTTATTTAACGTGTTTTTTTCTTAACTTTAACCCCATGGTAATTAAATTGTCATTAGTCCATTACAACCATGTGAAATTGCCATTTTTACTAGAAAAAATTATTTTTCTGCTAAATACACAACTTTTACACGCATAAATAATGCATATACAAACAGCAAAAAAATTACCTGCGCAATATATGCAAATAAAAGTTGTGTAAATGTTGGGTATATAGCAGCAAAAAAAATTTGTTTTAGAAAAAATGACAATTTCGGATAGTTTCATTGCACTAATGACAATTTAATTACCATGGGGTTAAAGCTGAGAAAAAACGGTTTAAATAAAAAAAAATGATTTGAATAGCAGCTTTGGTTATCGAGATAATCAATTAACAACTAAAATGTACGAATCTTGTCCGTCGCCGTAGTGGCAGTCCCCCGACTACCGCGCCGCACGGCCTGAGAACCGCGCGACCGTGCACGCTGAACGCGCTTGGTTCATCGGATGTTTTAGACGATCCCAATCATCTAGAGTTAACGGATAAAATGCCATCATTTAGAGCATCATTTCATAAAGCACAGTATTAAATTTCAGTTAAAAATATGAAGCAGTTACGGCATGACCGTCGATTGAAAAAATTTTTGTGTCTCGGCTCCTATTGGTCGGATCGTAAAAAAATTCATATGAAAATTCATGGTATTTTACGTACATTAAGATGCACTTTACCGCGTTTCTCTAACTGTAAAATTGGCGAAAAAAAACTATTTGTTGATAAAAATGTTGTTTAATATTAATTTGTATAAAAGTTCTTTTTAACGTTTATGAAGTATATCATAAGCTATCAATTAAAGGTGGTTGAACCAAGTTATCGTTTTATGAGCAATTTGGAGATGAATTTGAAATTTTAGGATAAATAATTTTGCAATAAGACGCCATTTTGAGATATCGAGATCGGAGACCGATTTTTACATTGTTCGTACTAAAATGCACTTTTGAATGCTTATCCGATGAAAAAAATTTTTCTTTTTAAATTTGTGGCAATACGAAATTGTAAAAAAATTTGTTTGTTTAGTAATTCAACAAAAACATGATAAAACTTAATTTTTCATCCAGGAATATATGTACCTTATACAAAATTGTTTTCAGAAGAACTTTAATTTTACCTTTTTTACATAAAATGAGTTACAAAAAAGTTATTCACGACAAACTAAAAAAAAGTGAATATACAAAGTTTATTTTGCAATAATAACAATGTTCCCGACCAGGCCCGAAGTCGAGACTTTAGATTAATTTTCAGTATATTGCCAATAGCATTTTAATCATAAAAATAACCGTCGAAGAAACTTAATGCTAAAATGCTAACTTGCTCCGACTAATAATTTTTCACTCGAAACCAGTAGAGCGGTTGCGCCAACAGTGAAGGGGGAAATTCTGTGCTCCCACAGCATCCCATCAGGTGAAGGTGCTAGGTAGATGGTCAGCTTCATGGGTCGAGGAGTGTGTAAAGGGTGATGGTTAATAACTGTAGTAATAAGTGGACGGTGTAGGGATAGATTGAGTAATGGTCGCGATTGAAGTCATAAGTGAAAGGTTTGGTTGTGAAAGTTATGGTTAGTATCATAAGCGGAATGTGCAAATTATAACTGAAGTAGGAAGACATGATCAGAGATAGTGATAAGCATAATCTGAAAGTCATAGGTGTAAGAGATTGGTAAAGATTATGTGTGGAGGGTGGAGATCACGATTATATTCATAAGTGGACATTGTAACGATAGTTGGAGAAGAACGAGATGATTGAATGCAATAGATGCATGGTGGAGGTTCTCGGTATAAGGTAGATTGCAGAGCTAGAAATGGCAGGTGTTGAGTGGAGGCTATAGGTATACGTGATTGGTGAATGTTAGAAGTCATAATTAGAGAAATAGTGGGACGCTGGCGATCATGATTAAAAGCGATATGTCGAGGGTGGAAGGGTTGGTGAAGGGAAACGGTAGACTTCATGGGTGTAGATGAAAAGTGTAGGATAACAGGTTGATGGGAAGTTCATGGCTAGATGTGATAGATGGAGGCTGAAAATCATGGGTGATAGGTGGAGGTCAGAAGTCATGGGTGACGCTGATAGTGGGCGTTATAAGGGATAGGTGGAATGTCGAAGTCATGATTGGAGTCATAAGTCGAAGGGGAAAGTGACACGTGGAGTAGGAGAACTGGATTGCAGGTAACAGATGGACAGTGAAGGTGCTCATTAATCGGTACGTTTCATGGGTCGACATTATAGGTGGTGCGGTTTGAGGTTACGAGTAAAGATGCTAGGTAGTGCGTGGAATTCATTGCGGAGGTGATAGGTGTAGGCAGAAAGTGTGAGCGTGTGTTCAGATTATGCGTAAAAGGTGGTGGTGGTCATGACTGTAGTTATAGGTGGCCAGTGTACGAGATAGATGGAGTGTAGAGGTCACGATTGAAGTCATAAGTGAAAAGTACAAGTGATAGGGAAAGAATGAGGATATAATTGCAGGCATAAGTGGACGGTGTAGGAAAAAGGTGAATCATGAAAGTTGTGGTTAGTATCATAAGTGGAATGTATAGATCAGAATTGGAGTCGGAAGACATGATCAGAGATAGTGATAAGTGTGATCAGAAAGTCATAGATGTAGGACATAGGTAGAGATTATGTGTAGAGGGTGGAGATCGCGATTGTCTTTATAAATGGACGTTGTAGGGATAGCTGGAGAAGAAGGACATGATCGAATGCAATACATGGATGATAGAGGTGCTCGGTATAAGGTAGATTTCAGAGCTAGAAATAGCAGGTGTTGAGGAGAGGCCGTGTAGGATAATAAGTTGTTCGGAAGTTCATGGCTAGATGTGATAGATGGAGGCTGAAAATCATGGGTGATAGGTGGAGGTCAGAAGTCATGATTGGAGTCATAAGTCGAAGGGGAAAGTGACACGCGGAGTAGGAGAATTGGATTGCCAGTAACAGATGGACAGTGGAGGTGCTAATTAGTCGGTACGCTTCATAGGTCGACATTATAGGTGGTGCGGTTTGAGGTTACGAGTAAAGATGCTAGGTGGTGCGTGGAATTCATATGTGGAGGTGATAGGAGTAGGCAGCAAGTGTGAACATATTTGCAGATTATGCACAAAGGGTGGTGGTTATGGCTGTAGTAATGAAGTTTATGTGGTTCACGTAGATAGTGTAGGACATAGGTGGAGTGTGGAAGTCACGATTGGAGTTATAAGTGGAAGGTATAAGTGATAAATAAAAAACGAGGACATAATTGCAAGGAATAGGTGTTCGTTAGAAGCTACGAGTGAAGGTGGTAAGTGGTGGTAAAAGTTATGGGTGAAAGTTGTAAGTGATAGGTCAATTATCTAGAAGGACGGTGGACTTTATGGGTCGAGATAGAAAGTGGAGGTAACAGGAGAATAAGAAGTTCATAGGTCGAGGTATAGGTAAACATACTGGTTGATAAGTCTGAATATACGCAATAGCCTTTGACCAGACATTATGTGTGTATTTATTCAGCGATTGAACATTTTCTCCGCTCTCCTTTATTTAAAACCTACGGAGATTAAAGTAGGGAAATTCTACATTTTAATGTGATCATTCCCCGTTACGATATATATATACTAGGGGGGTACCCCCCTGCTCGCTCAGCTCGCCAATCCCCATTATTTCAGTTGTTATATTTATTTTCAAATCTCAATTTTTAAATATATGCATATTTTATTGAATGTTAGAACAATAATAATTCTTAAAATTTGCCTACTGCCATAAAATTGATGGTATATAAATGATACTGAAAAATGTTATTATAAAAATAGCTCACCTATCAGCTCCACACTCGGTCTGCCACCTCTCCCTATCTTCTCCTCGATGATCTCTAACCATGAAGTCTATTAACAACCTGTCATCTTCACGATTCAACCTTAATCTACCACCGATCATCTACATCCTTGAGACCTCGACTCTAGTTTTTTCCTCCAGCGTCCACACACAACCCCTATATATCAACTCTACTCAATACTTCAAATCTTTACCTATCACCTTGACCCATGACCTTTTAATCCACCTACATCTACACATAAACTCCACCGTCTCTCAGATATTAGAACCTCGTTCACATCACTTATAATCTCGACCTATGAGGCCGATTAAATCATAAAATCTATCCTTTGCCTATGACTTTCAATTAAAATTATTATTCTCTGCGTATGTTCTCCACCTATCACCCCAATTTATTACGTAACGCTCCACTTATTACACCAACCTTATCTTCTTGACTCCCAACTTATCATTTCCACCTTACATCTATCGCCTCCCATCACGACCTCTAGCCCCCCTATATTACGTCTAATCATGACTCCTAACATTGACTAATTACCTACACCCATAGCTACGGTTAAACACCTGTCATTTCCAGCTCTAAACCACCTGTTAACGAACATTTCCAACCATGAAGTCTACCAACTACCTGTCACCTTCACCGTTAATTTCTATCTACTACCGATCATCCACAACCTTGACCCTCGACCCTTGACCCCTGAATATTTTAATCTCTACCTATACCTCGACCTATGACCTTCTTATTTTTCTGTTACCTCCACTTTCTATCTCGCCCCATAATGTCCACCGTCCTTCTAGCTAATTGACCTACCACTTACAACTTTCACCACCACTTACCACCTTCACTCGTAGCTTCTAACGAACACCTATTCCTTGCAATTATGACCTCGTTTTCTACTTATCACTTATACCTTCCACTTATAACTCCAATCGTGACTTCCACACTCCACCTATCTCCTACACTATCTACGTGAACCACGCACACTCCGTTGCAACAGTTATAACCACCACCCTTTACGTATAATCTGAACACACGTTCCACTTTCTGCGTACACCTATCACCTCCACACATGAATTCCGCGCATCACCTAGCATCTTTACTCGTAACCTCAAACCGCACCACTTATAATGTCGACCCATGTAGCGCACCGACTAATTAGCACCTTCACTGTCCATCTGTTACCTGCAATCCGGTTCTCCTACTCCACGTATCACTTTCCCCTTCGACTTATGACTCCAATCATGACTTTGACACTCCACCAATTCCTTATAATGCCCACTATCAGCGTCACCCACGACTTCTGACCTTCACCTATCACCCATGATTTTCAGCCTCCATCTATCACATCTAGCCATGAACTTCCGAACAACTTATTATCCTATACTTTTCATCTATACTCATGAAGTCGACCGTTTCCTTTCACCAACACTTCCACATTCCACATATTGCTTTTAATCATGATCGCCAGCGTCCCACTAATACCACTAATTATGACTTCTAACATTCACTAATCACGTACACCTATGGTCTCCACTCAACGACTGCCATTTCTACCTCTGCAATCTACCTTATACCGAGAACCTCCACCATCCATCTATTGCTTTCAATTTTTTTACGCCATTTCTATTTACCTCCAAGGTGGTGTGGAAATAATAGAAAAATGATTTTGCGTAAACAGTACAAGAGAACCCACTTTAAACAAATGTACCATTTCTATTTATTTCTAAGGTGGAGAAATAATAGTTATTATTTTTTACATACACACCTTACTGTCACTCAAATAAACATGTTTAAAAAATTTACTATTTTGTTACTATCAATCAGTAAACACTTCCAATGAGGTGGTAAGGGGGTGGGTAGAGGGGGGGGGGTTCCATCTCGCTCTGTTCACCAACCCCCCTTGCTTCAGTTTTTATCTTCATATTTTGGTAATGTTCTGATATAATTTACAGCAACAATTTCACACATGACTTCCATTCACACCTAGCACCTTTTTCAAAATATCTCCCTATCTCCAACATCAATAACATTCTGATTCCGCCTGTCCCAATGATGTCTTTCTTCTCCAATAATAATCTATACGTTCTATTAAATTATTATAAATTTTAACATTCTAAGGAATGAGGGGGGTACAGGGGGGGGGGTTCGTGAGGGGTGATGAGGGGTCGATGAGAGGGGGGAGGGGGGAAAATCAGTCGCCTCAGCCCAAAACAACTATATAATATAGTAAGATATATATAAAGTTAACTAAAAATATACGTTCAAAAGATGAAGAATTTTCAGTATTTTTGTTAAAAATAGGAGATGGAAAAATTAATCCTTTTACAATACCTACTCTTTGGAAAACTAATGATATTTGCTTAAAGATTTATAAAGACTGTGACAAGGTGCACGCACACACGCACGCACGAGCACCTAGCCCAACGCCATACGCACACACATGCGAGCGTACGGCAACGCGAGAGTTCAGGCGGCAGGAGCCGCGCGCGAAACGAATAAGGGGAATGGGAGAGAGAATAGGAGAACGAGAGAGAAGCTCGGAAAACCGAGCCAGCACTGAATACAGCGAGAGAGAGAGAGAGAGAGAGAGAGAGAGAGAGAGAGAGAGAGAGAGAGAGAGAGAGCGCTAGAGAGAAAGCGCGCACGAAGAAGAGTGAGAAGGAGAGAAAGCGGAGAACGCGGCAAGAGACACGGCCGCGACGCGAGGAGTGGGGAGCTCCCGAATTCCGAAGGGCAAAAGGGAATTACCACACTCGACAGACTTTCTGATCGGCCTTCGACCCGATAAGACGCGCTATTGAGTAACCCACGTCAACGCGGAAAACTCTCGACCGACCACCGGGAGGCCCAAGCTGCCGCAGGGCCCAGACATCGCCGGAGCCAGCCTCGCCTCCCGGAGCAGCTACCTCTCGCCCGCCTCGAGACTACTGCAACCAGAGAGTTACGAGGGAGACATCCCCGAGCCCACGGGACGAGCCACCACGGCGACGCCAACCCGGAAGAGGACGGAGACACGCGAGCTTTTCGACCAGCCTGTAAGTGCCGGCCGAGCGCCCCTGTTTCTCTCTCTCTCTCTCACGCGCGGCGTCTAAGAACGCGATAGCATAGGGCTAGACCGCGGTGGGTTTACGGCCATTTGGCTCCTCGGTCTGCAACTCTCCCGGTGCCTAACGCGACGAGACGCGGCGGTCGAACACCGCGATTGCACGTGTTGTAAAAAGTTACTCGATACCAATAAACGTTTCCGGATGAGAGTGTCCTGCTCATCCACCCGCTCACTCAGATATCGAGTCCTTTATTTGAGCGAAACCCACAAGTCCTAGCAACCGGCGAATCCTCCCCCGCTCGCCGATCCAGCTGAGCAGCCGAGAAGGGCCAGGAGGCCGGAGTCAATCTTTTGTGGACGAGGTCTCTCCCAGGTAAGGGGTTTACAGCTAGGAGACACCCCCAGGAGAACACGGGCAGAAACCACGTCACAAGACATTAACACTAACATTCAAAATAATTGTGTTATTTTAGCTCCTAATAATGAAGATATACATAATATAAACAATAAAATATTAAATTTTCTCCACGGAAAAGTAACAACATATTACAGTGTAGATTATGCTACTCACAAAGTTGTAGATCAAACTGACGAAAATATTCATTTAAATTTTCCACCAGAAATATTAAATCAAATTCAAGAATGTTTACCACCACATCAATTACATTTAAAAGTTAATACAATTACTATGTTAATAAGAAACTTAAGTATTAGCGATGGTTTATGTAATGGAACTCGTTTAAGAATTACGAAACTTTCTAAATATAATATTGAACCAGAAATTTTAACTGGTGATCGAAGTGGTAATAAAGTCTATATACCTAGAATAACTTTAAATACAGGAGAATTGTCTTCATTACCTTTTATACTTTATAGAAAACAATTTCCTTTAATTTTAGCTTTCTCAATGACCATTAACAAATCACAAGGACAAAGTTTTGATTCTGTAGGAATTTTTATTAGAAGACTAAATTCCAGCGCGGCTCAAAACAACTATATAATATAGTAAGATATTTACTTCAGTGATGGTGTGTTAATAATAGAATTTTCATATTTTTGTACTAAATAAACAACACTAATGAGAATAAATATGACCACATATATGAAACGAAGAATGAGGGGGCGCTGAGGGGGGGGGGGGTGAGGTGAGGCGAGGGGGGGGGGGCGAGGGGGGGCAAAACGCATAAAAATAACCAAACTTTTTAAACATTTCTTGGTTCTTTTGAGGGGGCGCTGAGGGAGCTGAGGGGGCTCGTGACGGGGGGCGAGGGGGGTCGAGGGGGGGCTAAATTCCAGCGCGGCTCAAAACAACTATATAATATAGTAAGATATATACACCCATACGCACACACACACACACACTCCATTGAACAATTAGATCGATGTTTCTTACTTCGTACACTTTTTCATCGATATCAACTAAGAGGGATGCGTATAAGTATTGAATTTAAAAAAATTATTTTTAAAACAATTTTTATTTTATTAATTTAAAATTTAAAATTTATTTGATTTCAATAAACTTTTTGTTTAAAATAGTTTTTGTCCTGGTAATATATATATCTGTGGCTTGCAGGAAGAACCACTTAAGTGAATTTTTGTGAAAAATTTTTTTATGTCGAATTTGAGGTGCTCTAACTACCCTTTTCATTGTACAATAGTAGGATTTCCGAAATGCACAAGTATTTTAAATGCCAGTCGATTGCATAATCACTTAACTGCATATCGTGAAAATGTTATCGCAGAACCACTTAAGTGCACTCGTTTTTTTTATTTTTGTGCGAGATACACTGTGTGGAGTACGTTAAAGCTGTATAATATATATCAAATTCGAGCCAAGTTGTTTATTTTAAAAGGCCAAACGTTTCGGGATATTTTTATCCCCTCTTCAGTGGCTGTACAACGTTTAAATTACAAGGTTTATTATAATAATAATATTAAAATGAGTGAAATTGAAAATTGTTCATATAGACATATTTACCTAATTAGAAAAACAACTTCCGTGTTTTTACATTATTAGGAAACGGACCAGAAAAGGATTAATCGCATATGGCGCTATAATATAAATTTAAATTTTAAACCAAAGTTTACAGAAGAACTATTACAACAATTTTTTTACTTTAGGCATGATTCGTGACGCAATGCCCAAATTTGTTTAATAATGAATCTATCGCTCGATGATGGAATAGTGTAGAATAAAAATTGATGCGTCTCTTCGAGCCAAGTTGTTTATTTTAAAAGGCCGAACGTTTCGGGATATTTTTATCCCCTCTTCAGTGGCTGTACAACGTTTAAATTACAAGGTTTATTATAATAATAATATTAAAATGAGTGAAATTGAAAATTGTTCATATAGACATATTTACCTAATTAGAAAAACAACTTCCGTGTTTTTACATTATTAGGAAACGGACCAGAAAAGGATTAATCGCATATGGCGCTATAATATAAATTTAAATTTTAAACCAAAGTTTACAGAAGCACTATTACAACAATTTTTTTACTTTAGGCATGATTCGTGACGCAATGCCCAAATTTGTTTAATAATGAATCTATCGCTCGATGATGGAATAGTGTAGAATAAAAATTGATGCGTCTCTTCGAGCCAAGTTGTTTATTTTAAAAGGCCAAACGTTTCGGGATATTTTTATCCCCTCTTCAGTGGCTGTACAACGTTTAAATTACAAGGTTTATTATAATAATAATATTAAAATGAGTGAAATTGAAAATTGTTCATATAGACATATTTACCTAATTAGAAAAACAACTTCCGTGTTTTTACATTATTAGGAAACGGACGAATTTTTATTCTACACTATTCCATCATCGAGCGATAGATTCATTATTAAACATATATATCAAATTACCTATACCGATATATTCGTCGGTTTTTTTAAATTTTTAAAAATTTTGTTAATGTTTTTAAATTTTTCAAAAATTGTCAATTTGCAAAAATAATAAAATTCCTGGAATCGCTCTCATAAAATTCGTACGTATTCTTTAGCTGATTCTAAGAACTTATTACTCTTGAAAATTTTTCCAAAAGTGCGTGGTTTCTGAATAAAAAAATCATAAAAGTTTTCGTAAAATATTTTTAATTATAATTTGCGCCAGTTTGACCACACCGAGGTTCAAAATCAACCCCCAAATCACGTATCTTTTGGTTTGGACATTTATTCCATTGGTTACAGGGGTTGCAAATACGTTGCAAATGAAAACGTTCTTGAAATCTTGAATTAAAAAAGAAAATTGTAGAAAAACCGTACTTTTTTTCCTTTAATCCGTTTTTTGTCATTGTTAATGACAATTTTAGAAAATTTCAATTACATCAGTAGATATTGCAAAAGTTAAACTTTAAAAATGTTCCCCTCCCGAATTTTTTAAATTACAAATTGCATTAGTTACAAGCCTACTACGGTTGTATTCGTATAAGATACCTAATCAAATGAGCCAATACTTAGATCTTTTCTCTGACATTTCGATCTTACGTATTACTCCAAACTTTGAAATCGCTTTTTCTCGAACATAAGAAAAAGTCACTTACGTGGCTCTTCCTGTAAGCCACAGATACATAGATTTTGTCACTTTCATAACGGCAGAAAGTTTATTTTAAAACTCTATAAAAAATTGCAGGAGTAGTATATGGTGCCACTTTCTGTCAACCTCCCACCTCCTCCCCTCGGATCCCCAAAAGAGGGGGAAACTGTGAGAAGGGGGTGTATTCGACAGAAAGTGACACCATTAATAGACATATTGAACCTCCATCCCCCCCCTCACCCCACACACACACACACACACACACACACTCTCTCTCTCTCTCTCTCTATACCTCCACCCTTTCTCTCTCTCTTTCCTTATTTTTCTTCCTCTCCCCCTCTCCCTCTCCTTCTCTTTCGCTCTCTCCTTCACCCTCTCCTTCTCTTTCGCTCTCTCCTTCTCTCCTCTCCTTCTCTCTCTCTCTATACCTCCACCCTTTCTCTTTCTCTCTCTCACCGTTTTAATAGCTGCATCGCTCTCTGTATGTCTCGGCCTTGTACCTCTCTCTCTCTCTCTCTCGCGTGGCTGTCTCTCTCTCTCCTTCTCTCCTCTCCTTCTCTCCTTCTCTCTCTCTCTCTCTCTCTCTCTCTCTCTCTCTCTCTCTTTCTCTCTCACCGTTTTTTATAGCTGCGTCGCTCGCTGTGTCTCGACCGCGTACCTCGTAGCTGTCTCTCTCCTCTCCTTCTCTCCTTTCTCTCTCTCTTTCTCTCTCACCGTTTTTTTATAGCTGCGTCGCTCGTTGTATGTCACGACCGCGTACCTCTCTCTCGCGCCTACCTCGCGCAGCTGATGCGCTCATCGCGCGTGGTTGACGCGACCTCTCTCTCTCTCCTTCTCTCTATCTCTGTCTCTCTGCCTCCTTCTCCTATCTGCTTTTTTCTGCGCATCGAAAGTCGCGAACGCTGTAATCAAGGCACGTTGCACGTGGGTGATGTTGCTCTTGCACTTTTTTGCTACGACCGCTGATGAAGAGTGTAACATTTCACTACATATGTATTGAAATGTTATACAAAGGCGTCTAATATAGTAGAATTCAAACGTATGAAATCTGACGAAGCCAGAACTTTCCAGTTTTATAAGGCTTTTGTCGTTGATCTAATTAAAAAAAATGAATATAGCAGCATAAACGTTTATGTCATTTAAGATTGGATGCAGACCACTTTCTGTCCTGAGAGTAGGAGGTTTTAGGGTAGAGGAAGAGTGAGATGTGGGTCGGGGATGGCGTACCAGAATGCGGTATATAGTCTGACCTAAGGATTCTTTTTTAATAAATAATAAATACAATCAATTTTTCAATAGTTTATTTTACCATATTAATAAAGGATTACATATGCGTGTTAATTTAACATAATTTTATATGCTATATTTATAAAGTTATACATGTGTCCCGATACAATTTTCTTGTAGTATATGCTTAAAATCGTCTATTTCAATATTTTTTAAATAAACGCATACCTGACAACATTTGTTAACAATAACATCCGGCGTGAGCAATTCTTTTTCATCGTTGGTTTAAATAGAATTTGTATCATGTCAACCGAGCAATAAGAAATAGCAGTGTTTGCATGAGTAAAGAATGTACTCGTTGTTATATTACAGCAGTGACATTTTAGAACTGCAGCTCTGCAAACATCTGACTGAGTATCTACCATTTCCAATGAAATCGCTGTCAGCAAATTTTTTACAACGTACGAATTTTCTAACAATATCGTCATTCTTGGTTAGATTATCAGAAAAATTATTTATAAACTTCTTGAAACCGAAACCCCTACACATATAATGTAAAAACATAATACAATATTGTCCACAAACATCAGATGACGAATCTTGTAGACGTGTCGCATTCCAACGAAAATGTTTACAATTGTTTCTTAATCGGTTAATATGTTCAGCAATAAATGGCGGATTTCCAAAGCTATCAAAATATAAAGCTTCACCCGACTTATTTACGTATATAGCAACCCAATGCATGCCAGATTTCGTATGATCATCGGTATTCACGACGATTGCTGTTGGGTTGGACCATGCTCGAGGTATCTGATCAGCCGGAAATACACCAGCAATATGTGCACGCATGCGTGACAAAATTTTCAATATCTGAAGACTATCCATTGTAAAAAAATAGACCTGAGGCCTGAGTAATAGTCAACATCTATTTTTTATAGCTCTTACTACAACTAATGTATGAGTGCTATGGCTAGGCTATTTATATATATACTCCTAAAACGACATCTTTGTTCAAAATCACTAACCACTAAAATCAATGATTGCTTGACGCGATACGTCTATTTCTAAAATATTAACATATTCGGCATAAATTATACAATTAACCGTACTTGTTAAAGGATCATCAAAGCGTACATCTAGACGAACGCTGCCGTGTTTAACCAAATTCCAATGTGTGTTATCATTTGCAGACAAATCAGGGGTGAGGTCAAAAGCAAACAGGCAATAACCGTTCGGATATGACTGCCGTGTGATTTTATTACCTTCGTTGAGAAAATGTATACCTGTGCCAGAAAATAAAGTATGGTAGGCATCAACGTATAAGTTGTTCGTTTTAAAATCTGGTTCTAGTGGTTTCGAAGGTATTTGAACACCATCAATGTATAAGCATAAAAAGTTTATATTAAAATGTTCAAAATTAAAGGGATTGAGCGATCTATCGCCGTTAAAAGTATTGTTTTTTACAAAACCAATTATAATCCGTTTTGGTAACTGTCCTAAAATAATATTGTCCAAAGTTTCACCGTGAATACCACTATGCATGGTTATAGCTTTAACTTCCACTCTTGTAAGAGGATATTTGGCTATTGTCTTTGAAAGGGCTTGTGCATGTGCTAACAATACACTAGGATTTACTTTAACACGACGAACTAATAAATTTGCCTCCTCTATTTGTACAGAGAAATAACCGGAAGGGTCCATCAAACAAAACTGATCTCTTGATTTTACAAGACGAACTCTAACCTCCACACCATTTAATAACAATCTCTCTTGATTAAATACATCTGAATGTAAATGGCCTTTCAAATCAACAATTTTTGTTGCCGACAAAAAATTACGGCGTTCAACAAAACCTTCGTTAGTGGTATCAACACTGTCCATAGCCCCAGCAGTGTCATCACTCCACAAAACACTCGTCAAATGCGATGATTTAGCTGCAGGTCCATAGTTTAGAAGACTTTCAATGTATGCTCTATAGGCGTAAGCATTACTTGATGAAGATACTGATTTTTGATTGAAAAACACATCTACTTGATTGAATAAAGAATGCATAAAATTATTCACAGGTCCTGTTTTGGTCACTAGTGCTTTATGAGCGGCAAGAGCCGTACCATCCAAATCAGTTTCATTTATACTACAACTTAATCGAACTCTGAGACTTAGCATTGTGTGTGCTAGATCGATATATTCATCACTATTACCAGGTAATACAAACTCTATTGGCACATCATTTGTTAATGATGATATCGGTTTATATGTCATCCAATGTGAACCTTCTATGGTGGTTTGTGTAGGAGGAATTTCAAATAGAAGTAGTTCTGATTTCAAACATTCACATGAATGACTATATAGGAATGCCATCTTAACTATCAAAAATATCTCTAGAATTTCTTTTATTTTTTCTCTTACTTTTCTTCTTCTTCTTTCTTCTCAAACCATTCGATTTACCCCTTCCAATTTTCACACGATTCTTCTTCTTCTTTACACCTCCACTTTTCTTTGTTCTTTTTCGGAACTTTGTTTCACGTTTTACAATGTTACCAGGCCCTCCAAGCAACTGTAACTGAACCGGTTGGTGACGATAAGCTCTTTTATATCCTGACCCCTCCATCAGCTTTTCCAGTTTTTCTTCAGCCTTTCTTTTTAGAATTTCACCAGATTCTCTAATACGGTTTTGAAACGACTCTTTTATAGGTGTGTTTTTCAAACTCACGTCTGACACAATGTTCATCCCTGAACGCAGTGCCTCCTTTCCAACAACCCTAGCGCCACGTGTTAAGAGTGGGAGTACTCGTCGAAATATACCAGCCAAAAACGAACCGATACCTCCGTGACCTCTCTGGTACAGAGAACCTGTGTAAACACGTCCGACTCCTCCTCCACCAATATATCCTGTACCAACTTGTACATTAAAATATTCCTCGTATCTATTAATTTTTTTTTCTTTGTTTAATCACTGATTTTTTTAAAATGTAGTGTTACGGTCAAAGTCCCATAATCAAATGGAATTGGTTGGCCATACTGATCTCTTATATCAATTTCAATAGTCTGAAATGAGTTGAATAGCAACGAATGGTACATTGGAGGGGAGAATGTTTTGATTATTGTAAAGCCATATACATAATTATCTGTACTTAACGGCACAGCTCTTAACATTCGAGATTGAATATCCCCTATGACGTAAGGTTCACAAATATCTGTATAAATCATTAGCATAGATGGTAGGCCATTTGAGAGGTGAGCTGGCCTTTTAGATTCAATCGTAGTATTTTTATCGAATATAAGATTCAATGTTTCAAATCCAAAAATTTTTTGCAATTTATAGGATAAGCATAACTCATGTTGAAATTCGGAACAGGTACTCTCGCTGCATATTCTTTTGATTGTCACGTATTCACCATTTTCAACTTTAAATTCAAAATGTCCTGTTACACACATTAAATTATTTAATTCGTTCAATAACATATCTAAATTTTTATAAATTCCAGGACGGATTGTGCACGCATATGTGTTTAATTTGCCCGTTATAATTTCATCATTTTGAACAATTATATCATAAATTTCTTCCAATTGCTTATTTGGTTTATTTTTAACCAAAACAAATCCTTCTTTAGTATCGGATGACACATGTTGAAACGTCAGCGGAATTTGAGCCTCTGTAAGGGCAACAACCCATTGGCCTTGAAGTTGAAATTGCTGAGGTAATTGTGTAATAAAATGCGTAGTAGTATTTTGAGAAAAATAAGTCATACTACTGTTACTAGGGAGAATAATGTAGAATTGATCCTTCATTGTTTTTCATATCTTGTCAATGTCAACTGTCTTCACCCAAGAGTTAAATTTCTCTGGATAGCCTTTCCACGAGACATAATATTCTTTGTTACGACCTTTTCCTCTAGTTTTTAAAATCTCGTTAACTTCAAAAACTGCAGTTTTTAAGTCTTTTCGAACCCTGCGTAATTCTTCAGCGTAGAAAAAACCATCAATATCTTCCCCGGATAAATCTTGCAAGAAATACACAGGTGGTTGACGTGTATCCGAAACTCGCACAATCTTGAATATCTCTAATATCCAACCGCTTTCATAACCTTTCGAAAAAACGTTCTGTGCACGACTGACTCGTACCAAATCTCCTACTCTGTATTTAAAGGGTTTGACGACTTGATTGGCATATCGTTTTTATAAATTTTCACGAGCTTGGCCAGCATTAAATAGTGTCACAGATGCAGGAGTCATTTTTATCGCAGAATGCTTCGTATTATTATATGATTCCAATATGTTTGGTAAAATATCAATGTAGCGACGAGTGTATTCGTGTGTAAAGTATCTCCATATTCTTTCTTTTATAGTTCTTATGAATCTTTCTGCGACAGCTGCTTTAGTGTCGGGACTACGCGCTACTCTATAAAGTATTTCATGCTGTTTTAAAAACTCTTGCATCGCACAACCAACAAATTCTTTACCTTTATCAGTTTGTAGATACACTGGTTGACGTTTATTACTCTTTGATAAAATATTCTGAAAACCATTGGCAACGTTTTTTGAAGTTTTATCTTTAAGAGGTTCAGCCCAAGCGTATTTACTTAACACATCGATAACGAGCTAAACATAAGAAAAACCATCATTGTAAGTTTTTATAGCTTCCATGTCCATTAAATCAGCTTCCCATAAATCATCTTCCCATAAATCATCAATATTGCGTACATTATAATTACGCCTACGAAATCGATGTTTAACGGGTTTATGTAGATTGTAAGGGTCTTGGCTTTCAAGCCATTCAACTACTTCCTTACGCTTATGTGTTTTTCTAGCGGCATTCGAAAGCTTGCTAATACCGCCGTATGCGGAAGGAAGATAAGGGTTATAGTAAAGATTTACTAGTGAATTATCCATAATATACAATTTTTATTCTTTTAATTCACAAGCTTGTTTACAGGTTTATTTCTTAGATTTTTTAATATTTTTTGCTGTATTCTTCTGTTTCTTCTTCTTCTTCCTCAAGGCGTTCTTGATACGGGAAAAAAACTTTTCAAACGTTATTTTGCTCACCATACAACAAGCTGTCATCAATGCCAAAGTTCTCTCATCCGGTGGTGTTTCACCTGCTAACATACGGGAAAATGCGTATTCGGCTAAAATTCTGTCAGCTTGACGGTGATCTCCTTTTTTGTCTGCATAAGTCAAATCGTGCTGACGACAAGCTTCATCTAAAGGGTTTATACCAACATCGCCTCGTTCAATACGCTCAGCCAATTTCGTACCAGGTCCGCAAAATTTGTAACCAGGTACATGCATTTCAAAAGGAAGTAAATTAATTAATTCATCTAAAACACTATTCTGATCTTCTTTTTTTTCGCTATAAATAACTAGTTCTTCTTCTTCTTTGTTTTGGTCGAAGCGGTTAGCGTCTTCTATTTTTGTGTTCCTATGACTGGTTTTCTTTTGGGAGTAATAAAAATTTTTTTTCGTACACTGACACCCACTGGCGGTGTAGCAAAATCTTGATTCTCATTATCCTTCTGGCTGGCTATTGATGTACTACCGCTGTTGCTGTCTGATTCATCATTGTGTTGTGTTGGAAAGATAGCAGCGCCATCTATTTTATCAGCTACCGTTTGGGTCATGTTTTTCAATATACGCCTATTTCCAAGGTATTCTCTTGGAACACACAAATCGTGAAGCACTTTGGCAAATTGCAAATGCCCTGGTGGTGGTACAGCAGATTTTCTTTCTCTCATAGCGTAATTTATCAAGTCAATAATATTACCATTACTAACACGCTTTCCATGTATGGTAATACCACCATTGTGATGCCACTTTATATTATCACTAACATGTAACCGTTTTAAGAGTTTAGCTGTATTATTTCTGTAGCGTGCTGGTACAGTTTCAATAATAGCATCGTCCCTATGTATTTCCTCATCTTTCTTCGTTTTATCATCTCTGCTGTCTTTCTTAATTTTATCAACACACACATCTATATTGTCATTATTTTTGAAATGTAAATAACGCTGCAGAACTTCGCGATACAATGACCATTTTTCTCTCTCATTTTTATATAATGGTGAATTTAATATTTCACTCATTTCTGCATCCAACCTGCTAGTCACGGACCCCGGTGTTTGTACAGATTTTAACACCTGATTTAACTGCTGTTCTGGTTGTCGTTCGCAAGCCGTTAGTATATATTGGACACGATTCAAAGATTCTTGTGGTAATAGAACCATTTTTCGAGCATGTTCCATTTTATCTGCTGATGAGGGCCGACAAAACTGTTCCAATAATAGGCGCAAGTAATGCAGGTAAAAACCCACCACGTTGTACAATAATTTTCTTCTTCTTCGATAAACTCACAGAAGGTTCTGCTAATCGTCGAAGAGTATTTACGTGTTTACGCAGATTCGTTTTATGCTTCTTTTGAAGAGGTATGTTTCCAACAAGTACATTTCATGCACACTCACAGATACGTCTAACTATTTTATTATCTAATCTTTGTATAAGAGCATTCCTTTGATTAGTATTAAGATGATAGATAGCCTCAAGAATCACAGCTTCGTTCCGCCGAAACGGTGAGTGGTTATGCGGAGCCATTAGAGAGAAACAACCGGTGTTAGGTTGGAAGATTGATCGCTCTTACTCTTTTTTTAGGTACATACACGTACTGGTGTTCGTCACTTGGAAAAATACAACTTCGAAATCGACAATTTTCGACTGTATCTTGTTTCAAATCCAGTAAG
>JACCIB010001113.1:0-55760 GCA_018906965.1 Philotrypesis tridentata | reverse complement strand
CGGACGATACTGATTTTAAAGGCGCGACTTTCGACTTTGCGCATAATAGTTGTACAGATATGTTATCAAACGAGTCAATTGCCTTTACGTAGATGCATGCTCCGTAGGCCCGCTCGCTGGAGTCGGCGAAGCCATGGATCTCGACAGTGTCATATGATTTCATGGTGACGTTGCGATCAATGCTCAAGTTTTGAATTAAAGGCAATTGACTTTGATATAAGTGCCAATCTTGTGCTACTTTGGGCGGTAAGGGTTCATCCCAATCAAGTTTTAATTGCCACAGATTTTGCATAAATAATTTAGCTACAACGATCACCGGCCCCAACAATCCCAACGGGTCAAATAGTCTCGCGATTTGAGAGAGCACCGAGCGCTTAGTGATGCTTTCGCTTGCATCGTCGGTTTTTACGGTAAACATGATTTTATCAAGCTTTGGGTTCCAGAATAATCCCAGGGTCTTAATTGTTTCATCTAGATCTAAGCTCACGTGCGTGTTTTCAGAATTATCCGGTAAATCACTCACGAGTTCAGGCACATTTGAGGCCCATTGTCGCAAATGAAATCCCCCCTTTGATGTGAGCTTGATCAAATCATCGCGTAAAGCTTTTGCATCAGATTGGTGTTGCGATCCCGTCAGCAGATCGTCCATATAGAAATCGTTTTTTAACACACGCGCTGCTTTCGGAAAGTCAGCGCCTTCATCATCTGCTAGTTGTTGTAAAACGCGAGTGGCTAAAAAAGAAGCTGGAGTAGTTCCGTAAGTTACTGTGTTTAGTTGATATATTTGCACGGGTTTGCTTGGATTATCGCGCCATACTATTTTTTGATATTTCCGATCGTCCGGGTGCACGAGTATTTGCCGATACATCTTAGCTATGTCAGCTGTTAAGACGTAAGGGTACATGCGAAATCGTAGCACGATAGATAAGAGATCATCCTGTATAACAGGACCAGTCATTAACACGTTATTTAATGACACGCCCTTTGAAGTTTTGCGCGATGCATCGAATACTACTCGCGTTTTAGTAGTTAAGCTTGTGTTCTTAAATACAGCATGATGCGGTAAAAAGAAACCATCATTATCACAATATGTTTGCTTTGTCATATGACCAAGATTTTCGTATTCAGCCATGAATGGCATATATTGTTTCTTGAAATCGGCGTTTTTGTCGAAAGCCCGCTCCAAGGAATAGAACTGCCTCAATGCTGAGTTATGCGATTCGCCTAAGCTAAGTTTGTTTTGTTTAAAAGGTAACTTTACTATGTATTTGCCAGAATCTATATCGCGCGTAGTATTTGCTATAAAGTGATTCTCACACGCTTGCTCCTCGCATGAGAGACTCTTTTCGTTAGAGATTTCTTCTATTTCCCAGAATTTGGAAATATTGCGATTCAGCGTTTCGATTGATGCGAAGTTACAGATCAAGGAATTGTTTTTAGATTTCAAAGGAACCTTACCGGCAACAATCCAACCGAATTCAGTATTTTGCATTACAGCACCGTGATTATTTATTGCTAGTTGACCGTCGCGTAAAAGATTGAGATAAATTTCAGCGCCAATGATACCATCGACAGAAGTGGGATTCGCGAAGTCGGGATCGGCTAAAGGTTTGTCTTCAGGTAGGCGTAAAGCCTCGCGATTAACGTAGTAAGATGGAACGACATCGGGAAATTTATCACGAATAAGGAAGTCTAATTCATTGGAATAAGTGTTGATTCTTGATACGAACCTTGCCTTTATTACCTTTTTATAATATGTGACAATATCATTGATACCGGTGACTGAAATGTTTATGTTACGACGAGGCAGCTTCAACTTGTCAGCAAAGTTTTTAGTTACAAAATTGGCTTGAGAACATGAATCTAATAGCATGCGTGCAGTATGATAGTTTCCGTCGCGATCTAAGAAATTAATCTTTGCTGTAGATAATAGCATTTGATTTGAACATCCGGTTATCAAGCAAGCGAGATTTGATTTTAAACTAGTTTCCTGGCTATCCGTTGTCTGATTGTTGGATGATTCCTTGTGCAATAAGGTGTGATGACGCTTATCGCACCTTTTGCATCCGTTTGCTTTACAATCTTTAAGCGCGTGGTTGGCTCGAAGACAGTTAAAGCATAGCTTATTGTCTTTGATTAATTTCTCTCGATTTTCTATACTGCAATTTACGAGTTTTTCACAGTCTCGTGTGAAATGCTCCGATTTGCACAAGTGGCAGTATGGTGGTCTATTGTTTGCGCGAGCAGAGAAGGATCGTTGGGATCGCGATTTGTTTGTTTGGGACGTAGCATTTGATGAAGTCTGTGCCTTGTCCGCCTGAGTTGGCTTGGCGTCTTCCAAAACTCTTTGCCGCACATGCAGAAATTCGAGGAGGTTTTCCATCGTGGGAATTTTATTATCGCAGAGCGTCTCCTTCCATCTAAGCCGTGTTTCGATATCGAGTTTTGAAACTATGGCGTAGATGGGGAAAATCTCGAGAAAGGGTTTTTGTAATGCCTCTAAAGCGCGATAATGTTTTCGAGCGAGGTCCGAAAGTTCGCCGACGGATTGAGCGGTCGCTTTATTGCATGCTGGAAGTTCGAAAAAGGACTTTACATGTTTCATTAGCAATGCATTGGGATCGTTAAAGGATTTTTCCAACAAATTCCAAGCAACGAGATAGTTGGCATCGGTAGTTTGCAGAGACTCGATTTTGTCTGCAGCCTTTCCGATTAGGCAAGATCGCAAGTATATAAGTTTTTGCGCATCGCTTACGCGTGGCATACTATGAACAGATGAACGAAACGAATCCGAAAAAGCCGGCCATGCCTCATAGGAACCGCTGAATTTAGGTAGGTCTAGCTTCGGCAGACTGATCCGAACGCTAGGAGTATCAATCAGACCTTCATGTAATAGAGAAGAAGAACGCGCATCATGTTCGAAACGTCCATCAACGTTGTCTATTGAGCTACGAGACACATTTTCAAGTATTTCTTGAGCTTTGGCTAGAAGATCAAACTTTTCATTTTCAATAGTGATTCTAGCAGATATTTCGGCAGATATACTCGCGGCTTCAGTTTTTGACTCAATGCTATTTTGTACTTTCTCGAATTCTTCATAATCATTTAAAATCTGGGTGTATCTCAATTTTAGTGCTAAAGAGTTTGGATTAGCCTCGTAAGACTCTAAATACTGTTTAAAACTTTTGATACGCCCTAGAATTCTTTCACGACTAGTTAATAGTTTTTGATCGATCGAAGTCATTGTGATAGGAAGGTATATGATTTTCGAGCTTAACGAATAGTATCAGAGATGACTTACTTTGTTGAAGAAGTTACTTGACAATGTATGCCTTTGATGAATGTTAACGTTGGCTTCGATGGGACTGGTACTGCCGCCTTCGTCTCGATATGTTGTCTGGGGCACTATCCACGATGTTGCTCTTGTTCAATTTATCCAGCTGCGTGCACAATGTACTTCGGACTGCTTTTCTGGAGCCACGAGGGTGATAGTTTGGTATTGATATGACTCGGAACGCTTGCCTGGTCCACGTGTCACTTGCTTTGCTTGTCCGATAACCCGTAATGTTAGCGTTGCTCACGGTAATCGTCTCACTACGTATTGTACGGTGGTGATGCTTCTTGGATCACTGACACCAGTTTCACTCGTTGATGAGATGCACTATATGTTTTTCCGGAGTGGCACGTATTTAAGTCGCCGCATCCGGCTCGAAGGACCAAATGTTGTGTGGTTGTGAGATTGCAAGTGAATACCTGCAGTTCTCGAACCGTAGATAGAAATTTTAAATTTGAGAATGCGTAATTTCAATGTATAATTATGTATTTATTTTATAAGAATATACAAGACTCTCCATTGCGCGGAGAGTGATATGTTTTAGAGACGATGTGTATTGCTCAAGAGCTGGACGAATTCTGGTGTTCTCGTTCTAGGCTATTCGTGAGATTGACTATGGTGAGGGAGGAGATAGTCGGAGGGTTTGAGCTTGGCACATGAGAAGATAGGTCTAATTGGAGGATATATTCAAAGAGGCGAGGCCTGTGCGGGAGGGGATGATTTTCGAGTTGTGGATATCATTATTATGCAGGTATAAGGTTCGCGGGGAAATACGTAGAGCTTCTGAGAAATAGTAAATGAATAAAACCATTAGGCTCTAATGGGACCTGGATTGCGTTCAACGTGGATCATGCTCGAAGCGAGACACCACGGATTAAGTTGTGGAGGCGGGGTACAAAACTATTATGCGTATACATATTATGCGTATGTTAATATAGACAGTGGCGCGCAATACGTATAATTCATATTTATGCTTATATTAGTAGGAGATCTAGCTAGATTGACAATGCTATTGCGTTACAATACATATATATAAGAATCGCGAAAATAAATATACACATATTTACTACAGAATATAGTATGCGCAGCAACAATGTTTCTCTGCAGAATAACATGCAGATGTACGTCTGACGTTAATAGCTTTTCAACGACATAATTAGTCTTAAGATTACATACAGGGAAATTTATAGAGCAGCAGTCAAATATCGTAAATACTTTTATGCATAATTTCATGCATAATTTCATGCATAATTTTATGCATATATTTATGCATAATTTTATGGATATTTTATGCATAATATCATGCATATTTTTATACATAATATCATGCAGAAATTATGCATATCATTATACAGAACTGCTTATATATGTCCCTGCAGAATAACAAGCATAATACCAAGCTTAAGTTACATAGCTTTTCATCGATATAGTTGGTCGTACGATTACATGCAGGCAAAAATGTAGAGCTGTAGGGTGAAATTGAACATTTTTTTATACATAATTCTTTGCATGTTTTCATGTAGTATAACATGCAGAATTGCATACAGTAACTATACAGTTCTTCATGCATAATTCCATGTATGTTTTACTGCAGAATAACATGCCAAATAGCAAGCATAGTAACATATAAGTACATTAGCAGATTAACATGCAAGTGCACATGCAGCAATATATGCTGGTAAACTTGCAGTAAAATAAGCAGGTTTACATGTAGTACAACAGGTAGGTCAACATGCAGTATGATAGGCAGGTTTACATGCAGGTACTTTTCGTAAGGGATGTACTGACGTACCTTATACTTGCCATCGTGGCGCTACCGCGCCCCTTGATGTACATATGTATGTATGTATGTATGTATGTATGTATGTATGTATGTATGCGTGTGTGTGCGTGTGTGTATTTCATGTATGCATATACACACATGTATACATGTATGCCCACGATGGCCGCCGTCCAGCGCGGGAATTCAGCATCATCATTTTCTTAGTCTCCACCTCCCGTCGCCTTTCGGGTTTAACATCGCGTTCCTATTCTGCAATGTGTCTGCACTATATGATCACTGTGATGCTCTCGCATAGTCCCAGGCTACTCTCAGTTTCGCGGTCCCCACCTTACTCTCCATGAACTATTTCTTTCATACACCCGGTATTAACGCTTGCCCGTGACGACTCGCGTGCGCGTTTTCTCTTTCACATGCATGCCTAGAACTACGTACCGCTACAAATTGAACATATCCCATACCTATGAGTTTCCCTCCAAAATGCTGCGACGCAATTTTTAAGAAGTTAAAAATCGCATCCTCAAATGTTGAATGAAAATACTTGAAGTGTGTACATATATACACATGTACATAAACACTGATAGAAAATAGAAAAGTATTGCCAGCCTTATACTTTGAAAAGGTTTTATTTGGGGGGGGGGGAGATTTCACTACTTTTAAAAGGTATGTAATACCTCAATTACAAAGAATAGTTAACATCAACTGAATAAGTTATAAATTTAAAAATTAATGTGCATATGCTCACTGAAGATGGCCGCGGCAGTGGTGTTAGTGTTTGTCAATAGCGCCCTAGTTCTAAAAGTGTGCGCGCGTGCTCAGTCTATGGTGTCGGTAAGTCGTTCTGTAGTCCTGCGGTTATCGACGTTACGTCTGCTATACCGTCAGTGTGGTTAACTTTATCGCTGCTAAAGTATTTTAAAATTGTTGCTACGGGATCGAAACTCGTACTCAGGAGCAACTATGGTTGGTCAGCTACTCCGAGGAGTGATTTCTCTTGGGACTTGTACACTGTGGTGATGGGAAACTTCTGCTTTCCCTTGGTCGATCATTGCTGTTTGGAGTCAGATAAGTTATTTTTTTTTTATTTAAATTATTGAGACTTTTTGTTGATTTAAAGCACCGGTGCTTTGTTAAAAGAATTTTGTCTTTTTGTTTTCAGGTCACTGTGTCAATGCTGCTTCGAAATTTGTGTGTTACGTCTTAAGAGGATTTTGACGTCTCCCCTGGAATGGCATGCCGAAGCTAGTGCCCAAGTTTTCGCTAAAGTTTTTTGTACATATTTAATTAATTTACATGACTTGACCAGTGCTTTTGACTTTTTGTAGTTTTTAAATTATGTATATGTGTGAATAAGTGTAAATTACTATGGTGTTTTTCAATAATTATTGTGTGAATTTGTGGATCTCAAGTGTGATTTGTCGAGAACAAGCAAAAAATGGTATAGTTATTTTCACTTTTTTTCCTACACATAATAATTTAGTAATAATTCACATGATAATATAATTCACATAACATATATGATAATTCACATAATAATTTAATTTATGTTAAAGTGTTTTGTGTTGTTTGGCTCTGTTTCCCTGGATTTGAATGGACTTATTGGTGTATGTTTATGTCAGACCTGTCTGATTGAGTTCGTCTTTTGGAGCAAAGGCCGTCTCTTTCAGATTGCTCTTCCTGGGTTCGACTAAGTTTTGATGTGTAAATAGTCGGTCTCAATAATTGTGAACACTCAATTTAGTTTGTGCGTTGGGTTAATTATTTGTTTTATTGCCTACGGAATTGATAATGACTTTTGGAGACCAAGTTTTGTTTGTGCGCGAATAGAGGAATACTTATGAACGCAGTGCTTCGTGCAAGTGCGTTGCTTTAATTTTTTTAAATTATAGTTTGAAAGTTTTATTTGTGGGTCCAATATGGGATATTAATAATGCTTTTGTGGTGCTTGTCTATTAAGTTAACTATTTGCTTGTTTTGTTATTTGACAGACTCCTATGCTAAACTACTCTGCAGTACGTTAAACTATTTATATTGAGTTTGGGGTATGTGAAAAAGGCGTTGGAAGTGCAAACTGTGAATCTTTCAACGTCTTTTATCTTGGTATACTGTGTTGAATTACGTTCAATGTTTTCTATTATTATTTACACTCTGTATTATAGCTGACAACCTAATTTACTTTCATCGTTAAATATTTATTCATCACAGCCATAAAATTTATATATACTGAATTTACTGCTAAAGCATAATATCAAAGAAAGTATAAAATATATATATGGGTGGTTCTCTGACAAATCGAGCGGTCGATTTTTTGACCCTATCGAAAAAAATTTTTAAAATGTTCCTAAGAGACATATGAGTATCCCTGAATTTTTTCAGATTTTTTGCATCAAGTATCTTCGAGTTACAGAGGGTCAAAGTTGATGAAATCATGTTTTTTTTTGCTTTTTTTGGCTACTTTCATTAATTTGTAGATCCTCAGGGAAGCATTTTTCACTATAGAGATATATAACATTTTTTTCTGTAAATTTTCTAAACTATTCAAAAAAAATATTTTTGATGTCGTATATACATGTTTTAAGAAAGTTATAAGTCATTTAAGTCTTAAAATCAAGTTTTAGGAAAGTTCGATCATCCGGATCATAACCAAAAAATTCATGAAGATACCTTAATTCAATTCAGAAAAGTCTGCGAAAGATCCAGAATGTCAGAGGCCTTGGTTTCTCTGTAAAAAATCATTATATCCGTTCATATATGAAAAAAATTTAGTTTTATTGCTATATCGAAGAATTTAACCAATTTTATCAATTACGTAAATTTTTTTATAATAATTTCAGTCATTAAAAAAACGATAAGGTTAGTGAAATGCTTCGATATAGCAATAAAACTACATTTTTTTCATATATGAACGGATATAATGATTTTTTACAGAGAAACCAAGACCTCTGACATTCTGGGTCTTTCGCAGACTTTTTTTAATTGAAATAAGGTATCTTCGTGAATTTTTTGGTTATGATCCGGATGATCGAACTTTCCTAAAACTTGATTTTAAGACTTAAATGACTTATAACTTTCTTAAAACATATATATACGACATCAAAAATATTTTTTTTGAATAGTTTAGAAAATTTTCAGAAAAAAATGTTATATATCTCTATAGTGAAAAATGCTTCCCTGAGGATCTACAAATTAATGAATGTAGCCAGAAAAAGCAAAAAAAGATGATTTCATCAACTTTGACCCTCTGTAACTCGAAGATACTTGATGCAAAAAATCTGAAAAAATTCAGGGATACTCATGTGTCTCTTAGGAACATTTTAAAAATTTTTTTCGATAGGGTCAAAAAATCGACCGCTCGATTTGTCAGAGAGAACCACCCATATATATAATATCAACTTTCATTTGGTCCCATTGAAAATGGAATACATATGTCCAAAAAATACATGTTTACAAAGACCAAAGCTTATATATAATAACTACTGTATTAATGTACTAAAACATGTATGTAAAATATCCATAGATTTTAATTACTACGATAATAATGACTACATATATAAATGAGAGCGAAGAATATAATTGAAATAAGTAAGCTACATTTTGAATACTTCGGTCTTCGCCTGATTTAACATCTGTTTGATATAAGCGAGCCTCACCGGGTTGGTCGTGAGGCAGCGCTCTGGGCGCTACGACTCGTAGAGATGGCTCTCGCTCAATCTCTTTGGGAAGGGGTGGCCCAAACGAACGACGTTCGCGTGGGCGAGATTGCTGGCGTGGAGTGCGACTCCTTGGGAGAGCAGCGGAGCGCTCGCTCCTGATCGTACGATCGCTGTGGTGCAATGGGGAGGCTTGGAGCAGACCCTTTTTTGTCGTACAGAGCGCTCGGACGGTGATCCAGAGGCGCTTCCTCGGAGAGTGGCTGGAACCGGAGGCAGCTGGCAGCGTGGAGACTTCTCCGATGCAGTCACCCCTGAGTGTAGCTTCCACGTTGCAGGAACGGGCACGGCAGCATCCACGACGTTGGCTCTGGTGCAAGTCTGGGCGGACTCTCCTCGACGAGAGAGAGAGATACTGAGCGGTCCGTGGTAGCTCCGAGATGTGCTGATTGGGGGGACCTTGTAAGAAGGACCAGGTGGCGCAGAGCGCCTTTCAAAATGTGGCGCTGAAAAGTGCCGATCGGGGGGACCTTGCAGGAAGGACCCGGTGGCGTGAACGCCTTGCAAAGGGTTGGCGCTTAGAAGTGCCGGTAGTGGGGGACCTTGCGAGAAGGACCCGGTGGCGTGAACGCCTTGCAAAAAGTCGGCGCTTAGAAGTGCCGGTTGGGTGGGACCTTGCAGTAAGGACCCGGTGGCGTAAACGCCGTACAAAAATCTGGCGCTTAGAAGTGCCGATAGCTCCGAAAGGGGCTGATTGATTGGGGAGAGGGTTAAGCGCAGGAATAATTACGCCAAGTAATTATATTTTTCCAGCTAGGCTGACATTTATTGATCAGTGGTCCTATCAGTAAGTCGCCAGCAGTCGCAGACGGGTTGATCTGATGGGCTGATCAGTCAGAGGGAGACGATCAAGCCCCGAGATGGCTCGGCCTTATATCTGGTTCGTTGCGCTACTTCTGTGGTGGACACGCGAAAATAAGGTGCCGGCCGCCTAGCGGCGGCGCGCGGAACTACCGTACCGCGCAGTCTCTCGGCCGCGCTAGCCGGACTGCGGTGCTGCAGGGGCCCTTTGCGGAGTTTGAATTCGGGGAGCGAGAGAGTCACATGGGTAGGATATAACATGTTATAGCTATAAAAGCTTGTTTTAAAATGCTAAAACAATACGTACAATTGAGTTTATCTAAGAATTTATAGTTTTGATTTTTATAGTTATGGACCTGACAATTTAGACCCTAAAGCCATGAAATCGATGGAGTAAGTATATAATATACACATGCTGATTATTGTATAAAACATTGCTGTTGCATCAAGCAAGAATATTCTCTATTATATAAACTGAATAATCTCTAAAATCCAACAAAATAAAACACTTTCACTAGCTATTCATAAGAATCCCTTTCGACGAACAGCCTGAGAGTCTACCTCCCAGGAGACGATAGGAAAAATTATGAACTATTCATATACACTTAAACAACTTAGAAACTTTCATGCATGAGCGATGCATATTCTTGACACTTCACTAGCTTCTCACAATAGAAAATAATTTTTTCCTTATATAAACTGAATATTCTCTGAACCAAGAAAATAAAACACTTTTACTATCTATTCATAAGAATTCTTTTCGACGTACAGCCTCAGAGTCTATCTCCCAGGAGACTATAGGAAAAGTTAACATAAGCACTTCCACAATTGTAGAAACTTTCTTACGTGGAAGATTGAATATAATCGTAACACTCAACCAACTTGTCACATCACAAGAAAATTATATAAACAGGAAATTATGTATAAATTTTCTTTGATTCTTGAACGATGAAAATACAACACTTTCACTAGCTTCTTATCAGGATCCCTTTCGACATACAGCCTGAGAATCTACCTCCCAGGAGACGATCGGAATAGTTATGAATTAATCATATACACTTAAACAACTTAGAAACTTTCACGCATGAGCGATGCATATTCTTGACACTTCACTAGCTTCTCACAATACAAGACAATTTTTTCCTTATACTGAATAATCTCTATGTTGAAACTTTCTTCGATTCTTGAACCAAGAAAATAAAACACACTAGCTATTTGTAAGGATCCCTTTCGACGTATAGCCTGAGAGTCTATCTCACAGGAGACGATAGGAAAATTCAATATGTTCGGAAGGAATTTAAAGTTTAATTGTTCATAAGCACTTCCACAATTGTAGAAACTTTCTTGCGTGGAAGATTGAATATAATCGTAACACTCAACCAACTTGTCACATCACAAGAAAATTATATCTGAAATATAAAAGAAAACATTTAAACAAAGAATCAGTTCACAAATTATTTATTTGTATTTTATATTTATAAAAATAAAACCAAATAGTATGTATAAAAAAACACAGTTTTAAAATAATACAGTGTTAAGTCTAAATTTCAGCTAGGAAGTTTAATTAGTTTTTACTTACTTGTTTTAATTCCCAGTTGATGAACCTCTGCTGTTACTCTGTGTAGTCCGACGTGTGCAGGAATCAATAAATAATAACTCAATTGTTATTTTAAAATGTCTCTTACTTTATTCACTAATTTTATAAGAATATGATGACTTCTCAAATCTATCTCAAAATTTGTAGATTTCACAAAATCGTCCAACTTGTCTACACCTCCAAACTTCCAATCATAATACTACACTAACTTTCTCTCGATTTAGTCTCTTCGCAATCCCACTTCTGAATTTGTTAAGGTATTTATGACTGGGGTTGGGGTGCGAATAATAACTCACTTCTTTTAATTGTATAAAAGAAACAAAAGTATATTAACTTAAAATTTACACTTGAAAACGCAGCTAGCTGCCTGGAGTTGCTTTCACGTCTCCGCTCTCGGTCCCGATTCCCACCAGAATGCCCCCACGCTTTTCAGTCCCTCGCGTCTCTACTCTAGTATCTACACAAACGCCCTCTTTCGCCCTTAACACTCACTTACTCTCAACTCCAGTACTAGCGAGATACATGAGAATCCTAGATATAAAAAAAATGAGAAAATTATATTTTATAACACAATGCTACTTTTATTCTTGAATATACACATTAAAACCGCGTAATCAGCTTTGTAAACGCAAAACTGCTTCACTATTAATTTTATGCCGATTCATCAGTTTCGATCATTTAGATCATTCACCGCTCTTCTTTTAAAACAGACCGATTAACGTGATACTTTGTATTTTGATGAGTGGCGCTTGGCACACTTCTCGCGATCTTCGCTGATCCAGCGAATTTCCACACGTTCATGCACCTACTCTTATCTTTTAGTTGTGTCAAATTTTATATGTTAACAAAAAATGATTTATACTATATGTTATTTCCATTTCACTCGTTTTTACTTGCTTTATTTTTTACTATCTCTTTTTCCGCAAAATTTATTAAATTATCAAATTTACTGCCTAGCTCTATTTGAAATTCAGACTTCTCTTTTTGTGTAACTTGTGCAATATTCTTTTTTATCTCTTGCGATTGATAAAATAAATCTATATTTTTATTTAGATATCTTAATTGTTCGATTAGTTGTTTTCTCCCACCTAACAATTTTTGTAAAAATATTTTCCTTCCACTTCGTTTCTTTTTGAATAAATTATCCTTTCTTATACTCTTTTCAAAATTCATTTCATAAATTATTCAAATTAGTGAGTGACCGCTAATACAGCAGGTCTAAGGAAAAAGTCGCTACCTAGCAGACTGTATAGGTTTTTGGAAAATTGACCACTATTAAAGCAGATCAAAGGATAGATTGCTTTTCAGCCAATCATATGGAAAGAATCAGAGTGATCGCTATATAAGCAGATCTAAGGAAACGTCGCTACAAAGCAGACGTTAGGACAAGGATAATCTTTAATGAACAATTAATCAACTTGTTTTAGTAATTTTCAAATGTACTTATAATATTCTTGTTTTAATCCGTTTTCCATCTATTTTATAATATTTCTCACTTTTTCACTTATTTTAATCAATATGTTCAACTAGCTACTCGTTCGACAGTACCGGAACCAATGTTAAGTCTAAATTTCAGCTAGGAAGTTTAATTAGTTTTTACTTACTTGTTTTAATTCCCAGTTGATGAACCTCTGCTGTTACTCTGTGTAGTCCGACGTGTGCAGGAATCAATAAATAATAACTCAATTGTTATTTTAAAATGTCACTTACTTTATTCACTAATTTTATAAGAATATGATATATAAATTAATCGCGATGGCTACTGTCGACGTATGGATACGTCGTAGCAGAGCTCGTGTCGCGTTCTCGATATAAAACTAAATCAATAAGTATTTCAAGCCAACTCATTGACTCGGTTGCTCTACTTAACTCATGCACTCAGCATCTTTCATACTTTCGGCAATACCTGTCGACACGCATACTCAGCATTTACGTAAGACGTAACAACAGCTTTTATAAAATATATATTTAGGTTAAATTTTACTTTATTTACACTGATTTTTATAATTACTAATAAATAGAATTTCTTGCTGATATATTAATAAACTCTGTTATTGTCATCGTTGTCTCACTCTGTTATTGCAATCGTCGTCTGCACCAGAAACTGTATAAAAGTATATGATCAAAATTTAAAAAAATTTGGCACAATTTTAAAATTATTTAATATCGTCAAACGTGCAAAGAACACAGCAGTCTGGACGCAGTAGAGGAAGGAGGGGCAACAATTGGGCACAGCGAGGAGGAGTTAAAACGAATAACGTCGTAGGACGTTACAACGCATATAACTAGTATCTAACCATGCAAACCAATAGCTAAAATTAACCCCCGCTATGCATGAATTGAAAATTTTCGAATTATAAGTCAACTTACAAAAACAATGACCAATTTAACACGACCCCTTGTTTTTTTCTTTTTGATACAGATGGCAAGCAGAACCGAGCTCAATATTCTATACGTAAAGATAAACGAGGACAACCCGCTGGCATTCATAATATTACACGCACCACCGATCAATGTGACCCAAGTAATGGAATACATCTGAACTTTTGGGGAAGCGGACGATATAGATCGAATAGGTCACAAGGGAGAATAATCATAAAGTGAGAAAATTGACAGTAAAATATAAAAAAGAGGTATATCGAGTCACGATGATGCCGACCGCGAGGAAAGTAATCACGACGAAGTGCCAACCGATTAAACACCAAGACGTCTAGACTCTCCCTCTCTTTCTTTCTCTCTCTCTCTCTCTCTTTCTTTCTCTCTCTCTCACTTTCTCTCTCTCTCTCTTTCTTTCTCTCTCTCTCACTTTCTCTCTCTCTCTTTCTCTCTGGTTACCATTTTGCTACTCTTCGATTTTAGAAAAGCGTTTGACACGATGGATCATGCGACACTGTTTCAAAAATTGAAAAAATTGAATTTTTCAGATACTGCGATAAAACTATTATATTCTTATCTCACTGGCCGCACATAGGCGGTAGTTGATCTTAATGGATTGTTCTCCCAGCTTATGCCCTGCATGTGAGGAGTTCCGCAAGGATCCTCACCGAGACCAATTATTTTTCTTATTTTTATTGATGAAATTATATCGGTGCTATCCTACTGTCGCCTATTTAGCGACAAACAAAAGCGATACTTATATGCTCGGTTCAACACCACTTAAGAATAAATTGCGATTCGATACTTCCTATTTGCGTAGATAGGGAAATTATACCCCCATCGGATACTGTAAGGAACCTAGGTGTACAATTTAAAAAGTATCTTACATGAAATGACCATGTCGTACAAATCTGTAATAATGTGCACTACACGCTATATAAGTTACGTTACAAAGGGGGCTGTCTCTCTAGTACGTTAAAAGCAAGATTAGTTTCAGCATTAATAATGCCATATTTTGATTGCCGTATCAAAATTTACCTGAGTATCTAGCGACTCGCCTCCAAAGACTTTGCAACACGGCGGTCCGACAGATTTTTTACCTTAGGTGCGATGCGGCCCTTGAACCCTACTATAGGAAATTAAATTGGCTGTCACTAGGGAATCGCCGGCTATATTTTCTTGGAATAATGTTGTACAAGATATCCACTCGAGGCAGGCCGCACTACCTTATTGACTTATTTCCGCAAGTTACAGCAGAAGTACGTCGCTCTGGACCTAACTCATCTAGTTTTATTATACCGTTTGGGTCAACAGAAATGCACAGAAATTCGTTTGCCATCCGTGGAATGAACTTTTGGGATACAATCCCAGTGAGTATCAGGCTATCCAGTACCCTAGAACTATTTAAAAATGAGTTGTATACATTTCTGTTGACGCCAAGACAAAATTTTGTGCCTTAAGAGTTATTTATAAGATAGTATGTAAGTTAGATATGTAAATTAGATAATCTATGTAAGGAATAAGAGATCACTTTTGCACCTATTATAATTGAATATGATTTGAATGGCAACTTTGTGTAATGCATCTGCTTAAAAGAAATTATGCTAAATTACGATCAACTGTTATACACGTATAAAATATATGTAAAATATGTATTACTTTGAAATTCGCCATGCGGCCATTAGGTCAAGGCGTTAATAAATAAGTTTCATCATCATCATCTCTCTCTCTCTCGCTGCGCAAGTTTGGGGCTCGAGAATAGCTTTTCATACAACAAATCAATTTCACACTTTGAAAAATATCAGTAAGGAATTCTGGCATAGAAAACGCAAATTTTCATGGAAAAACTTGCTGTCCCATTCTATCATAGATAACGATCAATATCATCTACAAATTACGCATGGCTCATTAAAGCAAGTTGTTGTTATCGAAACAACGTTATAAAATCTGATGTACCCAATTATAAGAATAATTTATGTATTGATTACCTTTTCTTAATATTACAAAATTTCAATGCCAAAAAATAAACTGTGGACTAGTATGAAAACGATTCATCCTTCTTTTCAACAATTTTTACTTATTCATTATGGTTATTATCCAAAAAACTATTTAAATTAGAAAAATATTAATATTTGCTTGTTTGTCAACTGTGCTTTTGTATAATTCTTTGAGAACATCACTTCCTAAATGGAATGAATGAAAGTATCTTGAATACGTATTATTTTATTGTATGTACATACCCTTGTAACTTTACGAAGGTTTCCACTTTCAAATCTACTTTCAAAGTGAAGATTTTTTGTATTTTTATCAAACTGGTGCAAAAACACATTGTTTCGATTCTTCATTTGATTTTTTAATTGCTGCTGCTGAATATCTTTTCCAGTAATGACTAATTCATCAAGATCATAAACTGTTTCGCAAAAGGAACTGCTTTGATTAAAAGTTTGTTTGATAGATGCCATCAATTTATTACGGCAGACATGTCTATTTTTTGAATTTAAAATTTCTAGAAAACTTAAGTTATGAGTTATCATCATGTCAGCATAGGCGATTTTAGAAAATGGAACAAGGCTTTGGACTCGATTTCCAATTAAACAAAACACTGTTCTGTTACGGTTTATGTAATTGACATTTTTTAAGATTTTTAAAGTTGTAAATGGTGGCTCTTTATCTGCTATATATTTTCTTTGATTTGCTAATTTTATATTATTTAAATTATGAAGTGATATTTCAAACTCCTTGAAAAATATTCTGTACCTGTAATTATACTTTTATGAAACTTTCAATAATACATATCCATACAGCAGTTAATATTAAGAATAGAATATTTTTTTAAGGTTAGATGTGCAGCTTATAGATCAAAATATCCTGCAAATATGATAAGTTGAAGCATGCCATTGCCTTATCATTGCTTTCTAAGGATTGAGAAAATCCAAAAAAACGTATTCAAGGTGAAACATTGATAAGTATTAGGTTTGTTTAACATGTAAATTAAAGATTAATCTTGCAACTGGTGACAATACTTATGTGAATAAAATTCTAGGGGCTGTATTGTATATAGTTCGTAATTAAATATTCTTTTCCTTACTAAAGGTGGACAATGAAAGTATTTAATACAATCATTAGATCAACAAATTATTCGGTTAATATCGCCTGTCAATTCACCAATGTCAGCAGTACAAACGATTATATCTGTTAGTAAAAGAGGCCGATTGATGGCCAATAAAGCGTATGAGTATAATCAGCATAAACTTGCGCTGTGGCGACGTCTGTACTGTATTTACTATTATATTGGTCTGCCTAATTTTCAGTTAAAGAAAAATATCATTAATCATCGATACATCCTAGTGACTATGATTTGATATATTACTTATACGCTAATCTATGATACTCGACGGAAATATTTATTATCATTTTTTGTGGTGCTTTCTAAAGCGTGAAGCTAAGGCATTCGGACCGATGAAACTTTCTTCTGTAAGCTAAATAATGATAAAAAAAGCCGAGAAACACAAGAAATACAGAACATGAAAATTTAACATGACGAGGCATATCGAGAAAAAAGAAAGAATCGCTTAATCGGATTATTATTATATTGAAACGGGCATAACTTTTGATTAAAGCATCGAATCTAGGCATATTTTCTTTTAAATTAAAGCTCATGTACAATAATTTATCGTAGTGTAGTTTGAATTTTATTGGTGTCTCGAGAACAAAATCTTTGTTACGTTTTTTGTAAAAAAACAAATTAGTGCAAGCTTACAGAAAGCTTGCTGTAACGTTCACCGGATTTCGAAGAATTGCTTGAAAGATTACCGTAAGCATTAGGGTGACACAGCAACGCTCCTATCGAACATATTTATTTCCCGAAGGTCTCATATGATAGGTATCAAGCCAAGGAATGCAATGGATTTTTCCGTTTGTATTTTAAATAATTTTTCGCGCTGCTCGAGCAGTTTACTTTTGAAATAGTAAATGACATGGAGCAGGCATAATTTTGTACTTTCTCTTAAATAAGTACAAAAGCGTCTGCTTTTTCGAGAATTTTTTGGTTCCAGTCTTATTACAGTGGGGATAACTATCGTTTCGAAAAAGTTTGATCAAAAAATAATAATAATTAAGAAAGTTGACAGGTGCAAAATTTGGTCGAAAATGCTGGTTCGAAGTCGATTTAAGGTCCCTTCCACTGCCTCTAGACGTCTGTAATTTTAACTTAACACTCCTACACTCATGAAGAAGTGATTCGAGTAAAAAATTTTCGCATATCATGTTTAGATTCGCGTAGAAAATGAAATGAAACTGAGGACTTCAAATCGAAAAAGTAGGTTTCCTAGCCCATCCAGCTGTACACCAAAGTGCAACACATGTTTCGCCCCGACCGATGCTCTTGGCTCCATGCTCACGAGTAAGAAACTGTGAATTCCAGCAAAAAAAAATTCGAAGCGAGGCAGTTACTTTCTCCCTTCTACTCTGCTGCTTCCCTGTGTTCTTCCATCTTATTTCCTTTACCGGACTATTTTCATATCTTTCTCACTTGCATGCATAACCTCCCTATGTCTAGTAATACGTATGCATCTGCGATTTATAATTATATTATTTTATTATTTCCCAACATACAACAAAATATTTTTGGTGTTGAAAAAATATTGATACCGTTAATTGTTAATAATTGTACTAATAACAACAACAATAATAATAACAATTACAATAATAATTAAGAATAAACATTAAATTTATTATTAATATTATTATAATCGTCGCTATTATTGTTGTTGCTGTAGTAGCAACATTAAAAATGAATTATTTTTTAACTATTAAAAATTTTTTCAATTTAATTATTTTCCAAGAATTTCATTTTTTGATTTTACAAATGCATTATGGTGTTGATGAAAATCAATGCCTTCAATTGTTTATAATAACAACAACAACAACAACAATAATAATAATAATTATAATAATAACAATATTCATTATATATTATTATTATTATTATTATTATTATCGTTGATATTTTTCTTGACCTTGTAATAACATTGAAATTAAAATTACTACTATCACTTCTATCCACGGTGTTGACCACACTGATGCGCGTTCACTATTCAGATCCAAACATGATGCTTCAAATCGTAGCCGACGGAAAAAAATGCTGTAAATCAGTCAATTTTAGGGTAGAACGAGTAAAAAATGCTATTTGTCCTGTTCGATTTTAAGCTTACATTAAACTTATATATAAAAACATCAATTTTGTCACAAATTATAATTAGATTTAAAAATGTAATAAGTCGTTATAATACAAATATATAAAATATGATCAAATATAAAAATAAACATTGAAGTAATAATTTTTCTATATTTCAAACTAAGATTTTTTTTGTTAATATTTTTACCAATTAGACATAAAAATATATTATTCAAAATTTCTTTAACCAAATTTACCATAAATTTTAAACAAACTTAAAATAAACTTTAGCTAAACTTACACTAAACTTTTATACATTATATTTGTAACCAAAAATATTACGCAGTTTTAAAATAAATATGAATCTCCAAAGTGTGATAAAAAGAGAAGAGGTTTTGTATGCTTTTAAGCTAAGATGAGCATTTGAGAGAGCATAATATGAATAATGAATATAAAAATATTTTAAGTTGAATTATTTGTAAAAATGAAATTTCCTATTGCATTTTTGAAAGTGTCCATATTGCAGTTTTTATAATTTTCTCGATGTTTTTGTTCTAATTGCATTATGCTCTGCTTCGTATGCTCGTCTTTGCTTAAAATATTGTTATATTGCGATACAAGTTGCACACCCCTTTCAGCGTGATCGTTCACAACTCTCAAAGCGTGAACAACTTATTTCGCTTCCAAAAAATCTTCTCTTGTTTCCCACAATTCAGGATCAATTTTTAAAAAGTCAGTCGTTAATTTTAATTTATTAAAAAATTCAAGCGTTTCATTAGAAGCAAAATGATTTAAAGATAGATCTTCCAATGCCTCTAATGAACGTAATTTAGCTTTTTTCGAACATTTGACGGTACTGTTCGAATTAGAAATGATTGCATTGCAAATTAACATCCTGCTTTCTTTCGATGTAGATTCATCGAAAAGTGCTAGTGCAATCAATTCTTCGCCCAGATACCACAAGTGTTCTTTCATTTTATTGAAAACTGCCTGCGCAATATTTTTGTGTACCGTTTGAAACTTCGAAACATTTTTTAAAAATTCAAAGTCAATCCTAGGTGCTGCTTCAGGAATCGATGATGCGAACCAGGCCTTGTGATATACTAAGACGATGAACAGGCAAATAGCTCTCAGACCCTTTGTTTGATTAGGTGTCAAATGAAACTCGTTTCTAAACAAAAATATCTTCAAAGAATAGATAGTTTTCGCCATCCATCTTGCATGATGAATCGGTCCGAGAGCTTTGAACCTTATCGCACCTTCGATTTCTCCTCCAAGGAAAAGAAAAACAAGTTGTAAAAACTCCTTGTAATCTTCTGTAGCAAATGAACCCTGAAAAAATTCAAGATAATTTATTATTTCTTATATATACTTCCAAGATGATGCAATCTATATTTTATAAAAAATTAGTGTACCTGTAACTGTTGTTTTATGCGGTTCAAAATGGTTTCAACATCGTTTTGTACGCATTGAAACACATTTTCATCTTCAATGCTTGATACAAAGTTCTTTTGCTCAATTGTTTTCCATTCCTCTTGAAAGCGACGGAATATTTGGACGTTTGGGCCTGATGTACCGCCCAATACCTCCTCAAATGCTGCCCGAAGCATAATTTCATATATTTGATGCCGACATGCAAATTGCAGGAGATTACGTTGTAACATCTTTTCGATTAGGATGTATACTCCATTAGCAGGTCCAGTGTCCTGGTCCTCGAGGAATTTTCGGAACACCCAGAAACTGTGTAACATGGCAGCCACTAACGAGAATAGGTAGTCTTTCAATCTTAGCATATTTTTCATCTGGGTCTGGGAATTGTTTTCCATCCCAGTGTACAAATAGCCGCGCTGGATGATCGTCTATAAAATTTAATTACCATAAATGATGTAGAATCTTATTAGAGAACAGATTATAAATATTATTAAATATAAAAAAAGAAACACGCTTATAAAAGACAGTTTAAATATTTTAAGTACTCGTGAAAATGGTAACTATAAATGTACGTTTTAACTACATTTTTTAATTTTTCTTTATAACTTCAATGGATCTTCGAGGTCTGGGGCCGGATTCGCTAAGCGTACGGAGTCGTACACTTTATATCCGTATACTTGGTATAGTCATTAGAGTCGTTACAGGCAATACAAGCCGTACACAGCGAGAGCATCAGAGCGGAGAGGGAGTGAAGCTCGCGCATGTGCCAACTCGGGAGTTGGTGAGTTGAACAGTCGTTCATCGTCGAAAGATGGAGAGTGGAGAAGCGTCCTTGGTGTTGTTCTGGATCAAATTGTATTGTAAGTATATACGAGCACAGATTTCCATAATTTTCGATAAACTGCTCCGCACGCAAAAATGCAGCTTCGTCATTGCTCGCGATTGATATTAGAGTTAGTTGGAAAATAGTAGAGAACACAGATGGGTGTAGGCTTTGGATTACGTTGTGGTTTTATTAGTTATACATATTGGAGATTTGCTACACTACCTATACTACTGAGACACGAGCCATTTTTCGTCGTCAAGGAATTTTCTAGAATTTTATAGTACATGAAAATTCGCATACCTGCTGTTGCTCGCGGTTGCTCCAATTTTGAAAATGTGATTTTCTTGCTCTTATATAACTATATCAGTGAAACATCAGCCATTTTTTGTCCTTCGAGAATTTTCTAGAATTATTAGTTGGCAAAACCATGGGAAAATGAAGGTAGATTAGATACAACATTGAAGGGTCCCATTGAATTACAAAATTATAAACTAATACCAAACGCCAACTGTCTAACTAAACCATTAATATTGTATTTTTGTCAACATTGATAATCATATACTATGTGATTAAATGAAGTTCACGACTGTCAATAGATATTGACATGTAAAAATTGTTTTATGCGAAAATTTATACAAATGTTTAAATGTTTCATGTATATTTTTTATTATAGGAGAAATCTTTTGTTAATGCAAGCCTTTTACTTATAATTTTCAACGTTACAGTTCTAATATTAAATTTGTCTAAAATGTACATTGTTAATAATAAGTATATCAATATTTACGGTTTGAAAAAAAAACAACTGGATTCAGTTTGACTACTCCAAGATTATTCTGATTTCAACTGCCACTGCAACCTCTGTCATGACGATAGATACAATTAAATACTTGCAGCTTGAGAACTCGTATGACTCTATTTCTGTTTAGTTTTTACAATCACAGCTTCGCGGAAATCAGTGATTATTGGTAACTGGATTTAATTTGCTATGGCAAAACGTAGAACCATAAGAAATGGAAGGTTAGTTAATTGAAACTATTATTCACAATAATTTCATAAATTTGTGTATTCTATTTCGTATTTATATTTCTTGTAAATAAAACCATTGGTTTCATTTCTTTCTTTTCTTTCTATCAAATTACATTTTCAAGAAAATGAAGAAATTTTTTTTAAAGCAATTATTATTTATGTATGTTTTGATAGGAATCGTGTAGGAGAGCAACAAATTACAATGCTAATTTCATACATGGAGAGTCACACTCTTTTTGCAAGAGGGCAAGTTAAGAAGCTTGGACCTCAAGGCCCTATGAAATATCAAGAGATGTGGAAAACTCTAACGAATAGATAGAATATTATTCGGCCAGCTTCAAAAAATGTTGCTAGTTGGCAGCAAGTAAGTTTGATTTATTTAGCTAGAAATTGTAATTAATTTTCTAGAATTGTAAAATAATATAATTGTAAAATTGTTTCAGTATTGGACTAAAATGCGCCTTGAAAGCAAATCCAAAAATGCAAGATTTTTACAAGCGTTGAACAGAACAGAGCATGATGCCCCAACGTTCACGTTAAGTGAAGAAGATGAGCGTATTAGCTCAATTTATGGAAATTACGGCACCGGCCTTCACATAGGAAGAGAATTAGGATTCGCATCAGTAACTTACATTGAAAATAGTTCGGATGAGGACAGTCTCATCGATGATAATTTTGATTACAGTAAGTGTACTACATTATTTCTTTTTTCCTCCCTTGTTTGAAATAAGTATGCATACATAAAGTGTTAAGGTTCAGGACATAGTACAATTTCATTTTGTTTTAACATACTAATTTAGACACAATCTTTCAGTTTATTTAATAATATCATTGCTAATAACAGATTTAATAATTTTCTAATATCCATTAAGTACTATACAAATAGAAAATATTTGTGAATTAATTTTCAATGTTTACTATTTATATATTTCTATTAATGACCAGTAGAGCATTATTAAATAAATATAGATAAAAACTGTCTATACTTACTTATTGCAAACAGGGAAGAAAATTCAATTTTTTTCCCAAATTATTATGTATATATTAAATTCAATAGTAATAAATAAAAAACCTTTTCAAGGTAAAAGGCTGGCAAGTATACGGTCGTTTCTTCATGTAAAACTTGAAGATTAATTTTGCAACTCTTGATATCTCAATGTCACAAAAATTCTAAGTGTTTTCTCTATCTATACAGTTATTTCATTATATTGATCAAAGTTAATTTTTAAACTCTCGATATCCCTTATGTGGTGAAAATTCAAAGTGCTTATTCTAAAAGTCTATTTTCATTATGTAAATTAAAGTCAAACTTTCAATAATAATGTAATAGTAGATTTTCTTACAAGGGGGGAAAATGTAATTTCCGCACGCACGTGGTATGACGGCCGAGGCGAAGCCGAGGCCGTCATAAACGTGCGTGCAGGAATTACATTTTACCCCCATGTAAGAAATAGTATTTTTTTCTATCCCCGGTCGAAAGTACATTGATTCATTTAAAAAACGAAATCTATCAGATTGCTTGTAGGTTATGCGCGTTTAAGGACTGTCGATGCCCGCCCGACATTTGCAGCACGAGCGAAGCGAGTGCTGCTGGTCGGGGCGGGCATCGAAAATACATAAACAAGCAGATTATTGTAAATTGCTTAAATAAAAAGCAATATAAAAGAAGAGAAAGACAATATTGATAAATTGATGATTAGAAGATTCAAAGTAGCAAATTTTTTTCAGATAAAAATAATAATCTATTTATTGCAATTTTCACATGAATAAAAATTATTTACAATGTTACCATGAAAAGTACAATTTTCATATTACTATCGTCATCAGATGTTATATTTGTGTTAGCCATACTGTACTTTTTTGATTACTCGTAGCAAGTTTTTAAGACTTAACCTCGTGCTGCATAAGCTCTCAGCTTTGATACGATGTGATTTGACTCGCTTGTTTTGATGTGACTCGACCATAGAGCGAAAATATAGTACGACGCTTTGAAATTGGCGCTACTTTCACAGCGCGATCGTCATCGATTTATCAATAGGTAAAAGTACTCCTTTTTCTTGTCTAAGCAGACGGCGAAACAATGTACTTTCGCCCAGGGGATAGAAAAAATAATATTCTAGCAGGTTTATTGTGTACGTTTATTACTTTTCCCTTAGTAAAGGTTGATAAGAAATGTGATTATAATGCAATGATTAAAAAGGCATTTCTAATTAGTTCAACAAATAATTATGTTAATATATGTGTCTTCTTTTACCTCGTAAATGAGTGAATCACAGACACTGAAAGAATATGATGCTTATACATGAAGCTGTATAACTTGAAATTTTCATCTATCTATATCAATATGAATGCGTAAAAATCGTTGCTTGAAGGATCTGTTGGACAGACTACCATTTCTTTAGTGCCTCTTCTCTATACCTTCGATTTTACATAAATTCCAATTTTAGTATAGCAAGAGCAAGTTATGATATCAATAAAGAAATTGGCAAGTTTGAATAGCCTGTGAAAAGGTACTGTCGGTAGAATTGTCGGAATAACTGCGATTGCCGCCACGTCCTGCGCATTCCAGCTGACGTTTAATGACTGATCACTCTTACGCCGTATTTACTGTGGGAGGTTAGGTTACCGTACTTCCGGTAAATAGAGCGTACCGTGACCGGTCACAAACATGCGCAAAGCATAGCGCTAATTCGATATTATTCAAAGTTCAATAGTATCCGAGTGTACATATAGGAATGATGTTCTTACATGATATTATCACATGAAAAATGTGCCCATAATATATTACAGGATTGTTTCGCATTATGAAAACTTTTTATTTATTTATTTATTTTTTTTATTTATGGAAGCAACGCGCGGATGCATAATCTACTCTATTTAGTAATTCAGTAAATGTGTTGCTATCCTTATTTCATGAAAAATCAATGTCCAAGACCATCATTTGTAACTGAATATAAGATTTAATTAATACAAAAAATCGATCACACATTTAAAAAAAAAACAGTAACAAATTCTAGCATGTAGAACGTAATTTTTTTATGGAAAAACTTGCCGTCCCTTCCTATAATAGATACCGATGGGTACTATCTTAAAATTGTGCATGGTTATCCAAAGTAATTTGTTGTTAACAAAACACTGTTAGACTATTCTTAACCAATTTTTGCAGAATTCAAACTTTATCTTGTAATCATTGTAAACACAATCTTTGGTTATTTGTATTTGTATATATATTTCACAAAAGTATGTTATTATTATCGAATGGTTACAAGATGTACAATAAAAATAATAAATATTATGTATTACAAAAATGTTATAAAATAAATTTCTATGATTAAAGTTCAGAAATAAATCAAGCTAAAAAATATTAAATTAACATTTATGTTTATATTTTAGTTTTCGTTCTCACATTAAAAATTTTATGAGATTGTTGATTACACTGACATTTAGTAGTTCATCGATTATCTATGATAGGACGGGACGGCAAGTTTTTCCATAAAAAAAATTGCGTTCTACATGCTAGAATTTGTTACTGTTTTCTTTTTAAATTTGGGATCGATTTTTCGTATGAATTAAATCTTATATTCAATTGCAAATGATGGTCTTGGACATTGATTTTTCATGAAATAAGGATAGCAACACATTTACTGAATTACTAAATAGAGTAGATTGTGCATCCGCACGTTGCTTCCATAAATAATCGAAAAAGTTTTCATAATGCGAAACAATCCTGTAATATATTATGGGCACATTTTTCATGTGATAATGTCATGTAAGAACATCATTCCTATATGTACACTCGGATACTATTGAACTTTGAATAATATCGAATTAGTGCTATGCTTTGCGCATGTTTGTGACCGGTCGCGGTACGCTCTATTTACCGGAAGTACGGTGACCTAACCTCCCACAGTAAATACGGCGTAAGACTGATCAGTCATTAAACGTCAGCTGGAATGCACAGGACGTGACGGCAATCGCAGTTATTCCGACAATTCTACCGACAGTACCTTTTCACAGGTTATCCACCATTTCACATGTCACAATTTGGTCGAGTGTTTATAATGATGAATACATATATATTTATAATCCTTCGCCGATTTAAACTATTATTTATTTATATCAACTCAATTGCTTCTTATAACAAAAACTTGCCAATTTCTTTATTGATATCATAACTTTCTTTTGCTATATTAAAATTGAAATTTATGTAAAATCGAAGGTATAGAGAAGAAACACTAAAGAAATATGATAGTCTGTCCAACAGATCCTTCAAGCAAAGATGTTTACGCATTCATGTATAAGCATCATGTTCTTTCAGTGTCTGTGATTCACTCATTTACGAGGTAAAAGAAGATACATATATTAACATAATTATTTGTTGAACTAATTAGAAATAGCTTCATAATCATTGCATTATAATCACATTTCTTATCAACCTTTACTAAGGGAAATTAATAAACGTACACAATAAACCTGCTAGAATATTATTTACATTATTATTGAAAGTTTGACTTTAATTTACATAATGAAAATAGACTTTTAGAATAAGCACTTTGAATTTTCACCACATCAGGGATATCGAGAGTTTAAAAATTAAGTTTGTTTAATATAATGAAATAACTGTATAGATACAGAAAACACTTAGAATTTTTGTGACATTGTGATTTCAAGAGTTGCAAAATTAATCTTCAAGTTTTACATGAAGAAACGACCTTATACTTGCCAGCCTTTTACCTTTAAAAGGTTTTTTTTGGGGGGGGGGGGAGATTTCACTACTTTTAAAAAGTATGTAATACCTAAATTACAAAGAATAGTTAACATCAACTGAATAAGTTATAAATTTTAAAATTAATGTGTATATGCTCACTGAAGATGGCCGCGGCAGTGGTACTAGTATTTGTCACTAGCGCCCTAGTTCTAAAAGTGTGCGCGCGTGCTCAGTCTGTGGCGTCGGTAAATCGCTCTGTTATCCTGGGGTCAGTGTTGGGGTTCGAGAGAGCCACCATGGGTGGCTTTTGATGCTCATCGGCAATTTCAGACCGTCCAAGCGAGATCGATCTGATACAGCTAGCTTCACGCAATACAAACTTGTCCTGCAAGTGAACTTTATATAACAACGTACACATATTTACATTTTTTTTTTCAAAGAAAAATATTAAATTTTACCGATTGCACACAGTTAAAATTATTGCACGAATTCTTTTCAGAATTTTTCGAATAAAATTTAAAAGAAGCTTTCAATTGGTTATGCAATATTTGACGGTTTGGGTCTGGTTTAACGGCTAAAAAAATTTTTATTTGTTTGAAGCTGTAGAAAACTTTTAATTCAAGTAATCATAACGAAGGTTGTTTTTAATTTCAAGTACATATTTTAAGTAAATTTTAGTACACGTTTAGGCGTAACATGAGATATCAAACGTTTCATTTTGCCTATTCTAATACGATGAACTCAGTGCTTCATGCAAGTGCGTTGCTTTAATTTTTTATATTATAGTTTGAAAGTTTTATTTGTGGGTCCAATATGGGATATTAATAATGCTTTTGGGGTGCCTGTCTATTAAGTTAATTATTTGCTTGTTTTGTTATTTGACAGACTCCTATGCTAAACTACTCTGTGGTACGTTAAACTATTTATATTGAGTTTGGGTTATGTGAAAACGGCGTTGGAAGTGCAAACTGTGAATCTTTCAACGTCTTTTATCTTGGTACACTGCGTTGAATTATGTTCAATGTTTTCTATTATTATTTACACTCTGTATTATAGCTGACAGCCTAATTTACTTTCATCGTTAAATATTTATTCATCACAGCCATAAAATTTATTTATACTGAATTTACTGCTAAACCATAATATCAAAGAAAGTATAAAATATATATATAATATCAACTTCCATTTGGTCCCATTAAAAATGCAATAAATATCTGCAAAAAATACATGTTTACAAAGATCAGAGCTTATATATAATAACTACTGTATTAAGGTACTAAAAAATGTATGTAAAATATCCATAGATTTTAATCACTACTATAATAATGACTACATATAGAAATGAGAGCGAAGAATATAATTGAAATAAGTAAGCTACATTTTGAATATTTCGGTCTTCGCCTGATTTAAAATCTGTTATAGCTATAAAAGCTTGTTTTAACATGCTAAAACAATACAATTAAGTTTATCTAAGAACTTATAGTTTTGATTTTTGCATCAAGCAAGAATATTCTCTATTATATAAACTGAATAATCTCTAAAATCCAACAAAATAAAACACTTTCACTAGCTATTCATAAGAATTCCTTTCGACGAACAGCCTGAGAGTCTACCTCCCGGGAGACGATAGGAAAAATTATGAACTATTCATATACACTTAAACAACTTAGAAACTTTCATGCATGAGCGATGCATATTCTTGACACTTCACTAGCTTCTCACAATACAAGACAATTTTTTCCTTATACTGAATATTCTCTATGTTGAAACTTTCTTCGATTCTTGAACCAAGAAAATAAAACACACTAGCTATTTGTAAGGATCCCTTTCGACGTATAGCCTGAGAGTCTATCTCCTCGGAGACGATAGGAAAATTTAATAATTGTTCATAAGCACTTCCACAATTGTAGAAACTTTCTTGCGTGGAAGATTGAATATAATAATAAAAAACTTACACTTCTGCTAGACAGGTATAAACTAAAGAAAATATACTTTTTTCACAATGCTGCAGATCTCAATATCAGACCTTCTTCAATAAAAATTCTCTTGTCACAATTACTTCTTTTATATATAAACTGACCGCTTCATAACCTCATAATCTGAAAAATAACAGAGAATATTTAAACAAAGAATCAGTTCACAAATTCTTTATTTATATTGAATATCTATAAAAAATAAAACTAAATACTTATCTAATTATATAAAATTAGTTGATGATTGCTTCTGATTGCATAGAAAATCGACTTTGCTAAACACTTTTGCAACTTTTGCAACATACAATTGAAGGAGACTGAATCCCTACCAGCAAAACCTGAAGAATTTAGCTGAATTCATAAATTTTATGGCCAGGTCCAATGTAGAAGAGACACGCTCGGACCTGGCCAAGCAAAGAACACAAGAAGTGTTTCACAGAGAAGATGCTCCAGAAGGAGAGGATCCTCCACAAGGAGTGAATCCACACAATTAATGTATAATTTTTAAAAAATATACAGTATAAAATCTAAAAACTTGTGTATATTATTTATACTTACAAGATACTTGCGCTTATGACAGCTATTCTTCTAGAAGTCCAAAGAACTTGATAATTTGTAATGACCAGATGGACTGCAAATTTTGTAGAAACTTTCTCCGATACTTCAGCGATGAAAATACAACACTTTCACTAGCTTGTCACACGAATTCCTTTCAATATACGTATACAGCCTGAGAGTTGTAACCTCTCACGAAACAACAGAAAAAATTTAATAATATTGAATAGCTATGTCAACAACCGTAGAAACTTTCGTAGACACATTCTTAACACTACACTAACTTGTCACATCACAAGAAAATTCTTTTCTATAATCTCTTATGTATTTCCTATTAATAATGATCGAATCTTGTGGCGTAGGTAGCATAATCTTTGAATCAAAATAAGAACACGCTTACTCTGTACCAGTTATTATTCTAAACTTAATAATGAATTATCCTTTAATAAAATACTTTTCACTTCACCATCTTGTCACAGGAATTCCTTTAGTATATAACCCTACAGTTGCGTAACCTCCCAATGGAAATAGGAAAACATTGACTGTAAATTCTGTAAAAACTTTCTTCGATACTTAAACGATAAAAATACAACACTTTCACTAGTTTGTCACATGGAAAAATAGAAACTTTCTTGCATGAAAAATCATTAAATACTTTACACTTCACTAGCTTGTCACATTACGAGAAAATTTTTTCCTTGTATCCTGATAATTGTATGCCTTCCAATCTAATAAAACCTGAAAAATAAAAGAGAACATTTTAACAAAGAATCAGTTCACAAATCCTTTATTTGTATTGTATATTTATATAAATCAAAATAAAACTAAATACTTATCTAATTATGAACTATTAGTTTATGATTGCTTTTCGATTGTGTACAAAAGAATTTAACACTGTTTTAAAATATATATTTAGGTTAAATTTATATTACATTTAACACTGATTTATAATTATTAACAAACGCGCCCCTTGATAAAATTGCTTGCTTATCTATCTATACCTTAGCACTGTGTTATTGTAATCGTCGTCTGCACCACATATCTGTACACAAGTATATATCTATAGCGCTGACGTCACACATGATGACGTATGGCGGAAAACAATTTATCAGGGAGAACAATTTTTTTGACGAGAATTCATGAGCCGGAACTTTCACTTCAGAATAACATTTAATAGAAGCCATTTCACAAAATATGACCCTGATGTGATTTTATTACTTTCGTCTCAAGCTTTCGTTTGAGTAGTTCTATGCGACAAATAATGCTGTCAAAGTGAAAAAAACTGTAAGTCAAGTTTCGAACAATGCCTATGAGATGTATAATAGGGTCTGGCTAGCGCCCGACGGCGGCGTGCGTACTGAACGTACCTTATACTTGCCATCGTGGCGCTACCGCGCCCCTTGATGTTCAAAATGTAAAGAACCAGGACATAATCCTAATAAATGTGTAAATTCATCTATTCAAAATTCAAGAAAATATAGTTTTTGTGATAGCTTTGATCATACTATGCAAAATTGTCCTGAAGTATACTGTACGAGATGTAATAAATGGGAACATATTACAAAATTTTGTACTTTAGGTGAAAATAAATTTCGGTTTTGTACAATTTGTGAAACTATAGATCATGATAGTAGTAATTGTGAAAAGATTAAAATTCTTGTTCAAGATTATAAAGCTAAGCAGCAGTTGAAATGTTAATTATGTGAAGGATTAGGGCATAAAGTAAAAGACTGTGAAAAATTTAAAGCAGCGCAAAGTACTCAACAAGTTAATAGAAATAGTTTTAGAATTAATTACGCCAATAATAGAAATAATTATAATAATGGTAATTACAATGGTAATCAACAGCAACAAAGATATTACGGTAATCGATTCAGACAGCAAAATCAAAGTAGTTATAATAATGGAGGAGTAAGGAAAGTTTGTGAATATTGTGATTTGATAGGACATTCTATGAATGAATGTAGAAAATTAGCAGCTTTAAAAGCCTCGCGGGAAAAGTGCGGATTTTGTGACAAAATAGGTCATAAAGCTAGTAATTCTGATGAAGTAAAAAAATTAGAAAATCAGCATAAAAAATTTTGTTCGGGTTGTAAGGGTATTGGTCATACTCTAAATAATTGTTTTAGAAAGAATCAGGGAAACTTCAGTTCTCTTCCTGGAAGGAACGCGTAGGAAGGGATCATAGTAACGCGTTCCCATTACAAATTGAGAGTAATGAAAATGATAAATTTAACAGTATGAGTAATAACGCATGTCAATATAATAATGATATAATAGATTTGTTATTTGAAACCTATGTATTAAAGCTAGAAAATCTTTTGCAATATATTGAAATTACGGATGAATTTTCGAACATTACATATAAACTATTAGTAGATAGTGGTGCTCAATTAAATATTATAAAGAAAGATAAATCAATTGCTGATGTAATTAATACTAGTAATAGAATTCTGATTTCTGGAATTACGTAAAATTCCATTAGAACGTTAGGTTCCGTTAAATTATTCATAAATGATACAGATTTTGATTTTCATGTAGCCCCAGATGGTTTTTCAATTCCTTATGATGGTATTTTGGATATAAAAGCACTATTACATCAAAAACTAAGATTAGATAAGGGTTACTTAGAAATAAATGGAAAGAAAATTCCATTGAAATCAGCTATACATAAGTATGAAAATAATATTAATGTTCTAGATTTAAAGGAAAATATAGGGATTCAGAATTTAGTACCAATTTTTTATGAAAAAGTAGAAAATATGAATTCAGAATTTTCTTTAAATGATAAAATTCAAACTGTCAATAATACTGTAGAATGTAGTAATGCATGTAATATAATTACAACTATGATTGTTGATTTAAGGGATGATACGCATGTTATTAAGGATAATGTAATAAATATAGGGAATATATCTTTACAGCAAGATTTAAAGAAAGTTCTAAATACGGTAAGTATTCATAGTAATATTGAAGAAAATACGTCGATGGATGATAATGTTTTAGAAAGTGGCAGTATAGAGCAAATAGATAGTGAGCAACAAGATTTTCTGGATGAAAATTGTGAATGGAATAAGCGTAAATTGATTGAATTTTTAAATAATTCTAAAATCAATATTGAAACTTTCATTGCAAATATAAATAAATGTCTAGAAAAATATGAACATAATGATGAATTGATTAATCAAGATTTTACTATTAACTATTTAAAATTTATGGAAACATTAGAAAGTAAGAATGTACATTGTGAAAATGATAGAAAAATTCGTAAATTAAATAAACAGATAAATAATTTGACTTTTGATATTCAGGATATGCCAGAATGTTTTGTTGCATTACCGGGTTGGAAATTGCCAAATGAAGACGAAACTATGTATTGTGGTGCTATTTATTTAAATTCAACGAATGAAAATAATTCTAAAGTAAGCGAGAATTCAGATAAAATTGAAAGGAGAAGATTGTTAATGGATACTATTAATTTAAATCATTTGTCGCGAAGAAAGCGGAAAATCGTAGAAAATTTAATTTTGAAAAATGAGGATATTTGTTGGTTAGAAGGTGAAAAGTTTGGAGTATGTGAGGTAGAAGAACATGAGATAAATTTAACTGATGAAAACCTGTATATGTAAAACAATTTCCTTTAGAATATACATTAAAGCAAATTGCTATTTTAGAAACGAAAAAATTAATTGAAAATAAATTAGTTAGACCGTCAACAAGTCCTATTAATTCTCCAGCTTTTATTGTTCCTAAAAAGGGTTTAACAAAAGATGGTAAGAAAAAATGGCGACTAGTAATAGATTATAGGAAATTAAATTCTTAAACTATACCAGATCCATATTTGTTACCGAATATTACGGAAAGTTTTGATAATGTAGGTAAAAATAAATATTTTACAACAATTGATATGGTTTCTGGATTTCATCAGGTAAAAATGAAAGAAGCGGATATTCATAAACCTGCTTTCAGTGTTCATCCTTTAGGTAGATTTGTATTTAAAGTACTACCCTTTGGCTTAGTCAATTCACCTCGAGCTTTTCAAAGAATTCTTACGACAGTTTTAGGAGAATTAATAGAGAAAGGATTTTGTTTTGTCCATATTGATGATATTATTATAGTTGCTAATTCCATTGAAGAACATAACGAGAGATTTAATTTAGTTGCAGAAAAACTTAGAGAAGCAGGTCTTAAATTAGAGACAAGTAAATGCAAATTTTTCCAAAAAGAAGTTAAATTTTTAGGTCATATAATTAGTGAGCAGGGAATTAAAACCGATCCAAAAAATGTAGAAGCTGTTAATGAGTTTCCAATTCCGAGAACGAGGAAAAATATTAGAGAATTTTTAGGTTTAGCTGGTTATTATAGGAGATTTATTGAAAACTTTGCAGATATAGCAAAGCCATTATCTATACTTTTACAAAAGACGGAAACATTTGTGTGGACTGACGAAAGACAAAAAGCTTTTGAAAGTTTGAAACATGTTTTAAGTTCTGCGCCAATTTTACAATTTCCAGATATGGAAAAACCGTTTATTATTACGGCTGATGCATCAAAATTTGCAATCGGTTGTGTCCTTTCGCAAGGGGAAATTGGTGAAGACAGACCAGTAGCATTTGCTTCTAGAGTTTTAAAGGCAGCAGAGAAAAATTACCATACATATGAAAGAGAAGCTTTGGCAATAATATTCGCTGTAAAGACTTTTAGGAATTATATCTATGGAAATAAATTTTATATTGTAACTGATCATATGCCATTATTATCATTTAAAACTGCTGATAAAAATTCGAGAGTACGAAATTATTTATAAACCGGGAAAAAATAATGTAAATGCTGATGCTTTGTCGAGAAATCCAGTAGATAACATTCAGATTAATGTAGTTACTAGAGCTCAAAAAGCGAAACAGTTAAATTCTAAAGAGTTTACAGATATTTTATCAAATGATCAGAAAATAGAAAAGTTAAATGAAGCTAGGATTAAGTAAAAAGAGAAAATTCAAAAAAAAGAGGAAATAAAAATAAAATAATTGCAGCGAAAAATAATAGTTTAGATTTGACAAAAGTAGATAGAAATAATAGTGAATTAGGAGTGTGACACGGCGGGGCAGGTGGCTGCGGAGGGCGAGAGGAGAGGGGCACGTCGGTGCGTCTCCTGGGGTTTTTCGCGCTCGCGCGTGGGCCTTCCCCTCCGCGGTCTGAGCCGAGCTTCGCGTCGCGTCTGTTGTTTTTCGGGGTGCGGGCGCCTTGACACGACGCGGATGGGCTTGCTCACAGGCTTCGGGCCTCGGCGGAGACTCTCTTTCTCACAGGTCGTTTGAGCCGGTAATTTGGGTATAAATTTGGACACTCGGATTTAGTAGAATTTCTTTTATTACTTTTTCACTACACTTCGCTGCTCGCAGTCTTCCTCGCGTACGGCCGTTGTCTCGTGCTCTGTGAAACGTTGAACGCGAATACGGGACGAGACGCGGTTGTGCGCGGGTGGATAAATGCTGCTGGAAAAAACTCTGAAAACTCTAAGGCTCTGTAAATTGCTCGTAGCTGTGCTTCTACTCACTGCGTACGTGCGACTGACTCTCGCGGCTCGCGGCTCACTCTCCTGCTATCACTCACACACATACGTCGGCTCTGGCGGTCACGTGACTTGCCGCGGTAATTACGGTTTACATTTTCTTTTTCGCTCTATCCGCTTATTTACACTTTTTATTCTCCACCTACATGATCTCTCGGACAATGATCCTTATTATTTATTCTTATTTCCATTTATTTCATTACTATTTATTTTATTTCAACGCGTACAACATTCATAATTTCACTCTTCGGCGTTATTCTCCCTCTCGGCTCTGGCGCAATTATTCTCGCATACGCGCATTTCTGTCGGTGTGGAGAAGCCCGTTGCCTCCACTCCGACCGCCAATATCGGCCTCGCATACATCTGTGGGGCTCGGTAGCCTCCACTCTCTAGCGCTGTGTTTTATCCGCATCGTGCGGTAGGACATCAACCGAGGTAGGCATATTTTACCGGAAGGAAAATGTTTTGAAAATTCACATGAAGTGTCATTTAAAGGAGTAGCAATTAAATCTTTTAGTACGGATAGTAAAGAAATAGTTTATTCTGTAAATGCAAATGAAATAACATTTGCATTAGCTACAAAAAATATTGAAGTTCATTATGATAGAGAGTTAATTCGCACTGAGCATCCAAAATTATTTATTGCAGAAAAAGATAGCAACTTAAATAAATATTTTTTCGATGTTGATAAAGTAAATGGAGAAGTAGTTAACAGAGTTGTTTTAGATTTGTTCACATATGTAAATTCTAAGTTTGTTTATGTAGAAAGACATTTAAGAAATCAAATTCATGATTTATATATTAATTTAATTATTGAAAAATGCGAGCTTGAGAAAAAAGTGATTCAAAATTCCTTATCCATTGCCAATATTGCTCCTGACGAGTTTGCTTACAATATTATGAAGAAACCAGGTTATATGGCGAAAGTAGCAGGAGAAGTTGTACATTTAATCAAATGTTACCAAGATCAGTAGTAGTATTACATACAGAATATTGCTATAATCATTTACCAGTTTCTATGGGAAATGAAACTTGGTTTTTAACACCAAAAACCCATATATTAATCAAGAAAAGTAATAAAGTAGATTGTAATACAATTGTACCAGCGTATTACGAAATTGATGGACATTGGATTAAACTCATACCGAAGCCAACAGTGTCTATTCCACCGAATGTTATCAAACCAGATACTCATTTGGGATGGACATTTTAAGCTGTGAAAAATTTAGCGACGAATGGCATTTATTCGCAAACTGATTTGGATAAATTACAAGAACAGTTACTGTTTCCTATGGAAAAATCACAAATTTTGAAAGTTATTGCAAAAGATATAGCTGGTGATGTAACAGATGGAGTTACATTTTCAGAAAATACGTTAACAAGTATTGCAGAAAGTACGTGGAAAAAATATTTGAAAAACTTACTACGTGGGGATCCTTTTCATCAGGAATTTTCATGATTATAGTAATACTACACATTTGCAAATTGACAATTGACACTATAATAAGAGGATATGCTTTACATGCAATATATGGATGGTCTATTAGACTATGTGGAGCTATTTTTAGTTCTTTAACCCATTTATTCATTTCTATGGGAAATACAGAAAAAATGACGGATTATGCAATATCAAGAAACTATAAAGAAGAAAAAGAAGAAGAGTTAAAAGAAGTTAAAGTTATATCGCAAAATTCTCAACCTGTGGAAGTTGAAACATCATTTACAACAGCAACTGCTTTACCATCTATTCCTAATACACCGCCTTGTATTTATCCATCTAACACTAAATCTCAAAATTCTATAAATGTTTCTCAGAGCTCGAATTTAGATATTTTTTCGTTGGATTTACGGTAGTTTTTATTGTTTCAATGATGGTTAAATATTTCATAAATATCTTACATTATTTAGGGCCCCGAGGAAATTACATCTAATGATGTAATGTATTCATTTTTATACGTATTTTAAATAAGGATTTAATTTATTTTATTTTATGTATTTATTTGTAATTTAGAAATAAAACAACAATATCATGTTATCATCTAATATTTAAATTTTTTGTACTTAGAAATTAATTGTAAATTTTGAATTTTGAAAGTTAAGAATTTTATTGCAATTTCATTGCAATATCTTGGGCCCGAGGTGTAACGTCCTACGACGTTATTCGTTTTTAAATCTATTATTTACAAATTTTAAACTATTTTTCAAAATTCAAAACATCAAGATGATTACGATGTTAATTTCGAAACATTATATTTTGAACGCGCGCTGTAATTGAGTAACACAAATCAGCAGTGTTACTTATTCGGCAATCGTCATACTGTAAAATGATTATTAAGCGTTATACATTAAGAGTGGGTCAACGTATTCGGGCTTTAAAAGAGTCGAATTGGCCTCATTTTAATTAGTCTCGTGTTTAAGTCTGAACTCCGTACCTCGCGGTTCGTCAATTTGCGGAGATTTTTATTGTACTTCCAAGTACTCAATTGTGAATTTAAGAAGCAAATATATTTTCAATCATACTCGAAAAGAAAACTGTGAGTGCATCATTTCAACAACCTATCACCTATTATCCAAATAAGACGAGCAAGCAGAGAGAAAAAGACGAGGATAGCAGAAGCAGCAAAATAAGACAAGTGAAGCAGAGAAAGGTAAGTCAAATAAATACACTAAAAGTACATATCAGAGCGGGTAACGAGTCTAAACCCATCCACTAATAACAATTCTTTACGCGCTCTCAATAAACAATTAAAAAGTCTATCTTCTCTCAAATACATGTCCTACCTATGAGGTGAGAGTGTAGGTGGGACATAACACAATAAAAGCTTGTTTTAACATGCTAAAACAATACGTACAATTGAGTTTATCTAAGAACATATAGTTTTGATTTTTATAGTTATGCACCTGACAATTTAGACCCTAAAGCCATGAAATCGATGGAGTAAGTATATAATATACACATGCTGATTATTGTATAAAACATTACTGTTGCATCAAGCAAGAATATTCTCTATTATATAAACTGAATAATCTCTAAAATCCAACAAAATAAAACACTTTCACTAGCTATTCATAAGAATCCCTTTCGACGAACGAAGCCTGAGAGTCTACTTCCAGAAGACGATTGGAAAAGTTATGCACTATTCATATACACTTAAACAACTTAGAAACTTTCATGCATGAGCGATGCATATTCTTGACACTTCACTAGCTTCTCACAATAGAAAATAATTTTTTCCTTATATAAACTAAATATTCTCTGAACCAAGAAAATAAACCACTTTTACTATCTATTCATAAGAATTCTTTTCGACGTACAGCCTCAGAGTCTATCTCCCAGGAGACGATAGGAAAAGTTAACATAAGCACTTCCACAATTGTAGAAACTTTCTTGCGTGGAAGACTGAATATCATCGTAACACTCAACCAACTTGTCACATCACAAGAAAATTATATCTGAAATATAAAAGAAAACATTTAAACAAAGAATCAGTTCACAAATTATTTATTTGTATTTTATATTTATAAAAATAAAACCAAATAGTATGTATACAAAAAACACAGTTTTAAAATAACCCTGCTTTTATAACACTGCTTTTATAAAATATATATTTAGGTTAAATTTTACTTTATTTACACTGATTTTTATAATTACGAATAAATAGAATTTCTTGCTGATATATTAATAAACTCTGTTATTGTCATCGTTGTCTCACTCTTTTATTTTAATCGTCGTCTGCACCACAAACTGTATAAAAGTATATGATCAAAATTTAAAAAATTTGGCACAATTTTTAAATTATTTAATATCTTCAAACGTGCAAAGAACGCAGCAATCTGGTCGCAGTAGAGGAAGGAGGGCAACAATTGGGCACAGCGAGGAGGAGTTAATGTTCCAAGAAACAGGCCTCCACAAGGAGGGCAAAATTAAAATTGTAAAATAAAACAAAATAAAATATATAAGTTTTGAAGAAACGAATGTTTACTTATGTAAAAATAAAAAACTTACACTTCTGCTAGACAGGTATAAACCAAAGAAAATATACTTTTTTCATAATGCTGCAGATCTCAATATCAGATCTTCTTCAATAAAAATTCTCTTGTCACAATTACTTCTTTTCTATATAAACTGACAGCTTCATAACCTCATAATCAGAAAAATAACAGAGAATATTGAAACACAGAATCAGTTCACAAATTCTTTATTTATATTGAATATCTATAAAAAATAAAACTAAATACTTATCTAATTATATAAACTATTAGTTGATGATTGCTTCTGAATGCATAGAAAATCGACTTTGCTAAACACTTTTGCAACTTTTGCAACATAAATTTGCATTAAATTTATATTAGATTGAACTGATTTATTTAATTATTAACACTTATAATTTACTGCTAACATATATACATTTTTCTTTAGCACTGTGTTATTGTACTGTGTAATCGTCGTCTGCACCACATAATGCATGTGTATGAAAGTAGTAGTACATCTATATCTATTAGGACTGACGTCACACGATGACCTATCCGCGGAGAACATTGTTCTCCGGGAGAACAACTTTCGTTGAGGAATTCATGACTCCGAACTTTCACTTCACACTAACTTTTGATCGAAGCCATTTCACAAAATATACTCCTGATGTGATTTTGATAGTTTTGTTACAAGCTTTCATTTGAGTTCTCATATGTGAGAAATAAAGCTGCCGAAGCAGAGAAAACAGTACCCCGTGTTTCTAGAAACGCCTATGAGAAGTATAATAGGGTCTGGCTAGCGCCCGACGGTGGCGTGTGTACTGACGTACCTTATACTTGCCATCGTGGAGCTACCGCGCCCCTTGATTAATATGTGTGTATTTATCGATAAATTCTTTAACTCAGACATCAAGTCCCAGTTCTCTAGGCGTTTTCATAAAAAAGATTTCCTTATCGGAAGACACAAGTTTTTTCCCGTTGCTGTAATTTTTTCTTTTACAACATTATTTTCACATCTAATGAATGTTATTTGGCTTTTCTGACCTACTCTGTTTTGTACGCTAGATCCCATAGAATATTCTCATCTACTTTTTTTACCGTCAATCTTTCCTAAAAATTTTTTAATTTGTTCCAAAGTCTAATTTTGGTACATTTATGCATTTATTAGAGAGAGATGGAAAGATAGTCCCTTCTGCTAGAGCTTAATTTGCTCTCTCTTAAAAAATGCTTTTTAAAATTGATTTTAAATAAAACTAAACAAAGATAAATAATGAGCATAGATGTATTGATTATAATTAATAGTTTATTGACTTTTATATAAGTCAAATTTCCTTGAAACTAGTATATATGGAGTATATGGCACCCGGGTGCGCTTTTTAAATTATAAAATCTTGTTTAGTTTATTTTAATTATTATAAATGTTAAAACTGATTATATGGGGATATTCTATAGCACTTTTATAATGTAGTGCAACAAAATTTCGATGAATTATGCTAATATTTCACTGTTTTACCTACATTTTTTGATGCGATAAACAAGTCATGTTTAATTAGTAAACTTGTGCTTTTTAATAAATGAGCTGTTATATTTATTTATCACAGAGAAACCAAGGCCTGTGACATTCTGAGACTTTCACAAGTTCTTTTATAATGAGTTAAACTAATACAAGAAATTTCATATATTATGCAGGGAAAAAAATTCATCTAGGGGATCTTATAGAGAATAATATCTTATTTCCTTATTTTTTCAACTAAATGTCGGTCTAAGTATATTTGACAGGTGGGCTCTAAACCACGAGTCTCACATTTTTCCTTATTTTCACAAAGTTTACCGGTATCATTATAATATACAGATTGAACGGCATAACCTGTTCAAATAATTTAATACACAAATTATCACCAATACAACACTAAAAATCATTTAGTAATGGATTACATTCTAAACAATCCTCACACATAGTTTTAATTTAGAGTTTATATCACTAATCACTATGCTGAGTTACGCTGTAATCTATATTAAACTTGAACTATCTTTCAATTTAATAAATACTACTGATAAGAATCGTAGTTCAAATCATCTCTGATACAACTGTTCACATTTTAAGAAATAAAAATTACAATCGAAACACTTTCAGTATAATCAATGATTATCGTCAAAATGTTATGGAAGTCAACAAATAGGAAAACTTATTGCACTCTTGAGTCAACTTCCTAATTTAACCAACACTGACAACCAGAACATAGTTGAAAAATCACCTCTATTTAAAATAATATACTCATTTTCAAATAATTTTTTCTCTCTTGTGAACATATCAACATTTTGAATATAAAAAGACACTATCACTGTCCATTTGTAAATTCTTCGTAAGTAGTAAAAAAAGATTATGCTGTTTATGAATGAAAGTTTAACTGTTTACCTCGGCAGCTGTATTTGGTTTTTCAAATGTTTCAATATTATAATTTTAATTTTAGACATTTACTTTTTAGCACTTTTTTCAACTTCACATAATAATGGTTTTGATAATACTTTTCATAATTTTATTCTCGTTTAAAAAAACACAATCACTTTCTGTATACAACTTATAATAAGCTCACTTTTTAACACTTTTTTTATGGTACATTCCATCCGATCTGGATAGAGAAAGAGTCTATAATTCACAGCAAGAGGTGGATAGTCCTCCATAAGGAGACGATCCTCCATAAGATAACAATCCTTCACACTAGGAAATGAATTACTTATTATCAAAATAAAAATCTTCCGCTTGCACCAGGTATTCTGCTAACTTAATAAATATTCTTACTTCACAGCATAATGAATACTGCAGATCATAAATATTTATAATTCAAACTTTTTTCAATGACAATATAACCTCCCAAAAGTATCTGAAAAAGAAAAGAGAACATTTAAACAAAGTATCAGTTCACAAAACCTTGTTTTATATTGTATATTAATAAATCACAATCATAACACTAAATACTTATCTAATCTAATTATATATACTATTAATCATGTTGATTATTATGAACGAAATTGACTTATTTCTCACTGTTTTTAAATGACAGTGTTTTAAAATATTAAACTTATGATATATTTCGCACTATCACAATATTTTATAATAATATGTTAAATTATTAATTAAAATATTTACGTTGATTATTATAAACTGTAACGGCACGATTGCTGTTCTCAAGGCAACCGGGTCGTGTACAACCGTGGAAAGAATCCACGTTTATTAATAAGTGTCTCCTTGTCGTCGGGCGTGCGAAGCACGACTCGGCCGATTCGTGTGGCTCGTACGGATGTACGAGGTCGCGAAGGCGGCAGGGGACGAGGTATCGAAATAATGCGAATCCGTGAATTAAAGAGAACTAACGAGAATATATATTATAATGAAAGATATGTACAGGGCTCGTACGAACGAGCGTGAGTGCTCCACCGCACACTGCGCGAGAGAGAGAGGGACATGGGGCTCGATCGCCCGAATACCGAGAGTGAGGGAGAGTTAGCACTTACAGTCGCACGTCGGTGCCGGGAGGTCGCAATCTGCTCTGGCTCGCTGCAGTCGTCCAGGCTCGCACTCGGGTCCTCGCGGGTAGCGTGGCTCCGGTGGCAGGCGGACGAAGGGGGCCGTCTCTCGGGCGTCGCAGGTCGCACGGAAGCGGTGTACAAGAAAAAGCACGGGCGCGGGGGTCGCATGTAAGTACGGATCGAGCGCTACCGCAATACTGAAGGCTAATACGCGCGCGATACGGAAGGATGCTCCGGCCCTTGACCCAGCGTTGTCATATTTTGGCAGCGCGTGTGAAATGGGCCGGCAACGTCGCCTACTAATCAACGCGCGATCTCTCTCTTAATATTGGCCTACTAAGGCGCTCTCTCGCTCTCTCTGTCTCTCTCCTGCGCTAGTGTCCGCTGGTGGTCGCTAGAACAATAAATTTATTAGTACAAGTAATACGGCATACGCCCGGATAAGCGATAACGTACGTATTATATAATGCGACCGTTATAAAACATAAAGAATGTTTCACCGTAAAACATCGTCTGCATGTACAAGTAGATCTATATTGATGCATTGTGTGCTATATAATTATTACGGAAATACGTAGAGCTGACGTAACCGGAAGAATTGTTCAGTTTCCATTCTTCTCTCTTGATGAGAATCGAGGGGCTCGAACTTTCACTTTACAATATCTGTTGATAGAAGCATTTTCAGAAAATGTGACCCTGATGTGAATACTGTCAAAGTGAAGAAAACCGTAAGTCGAGTTTCCAACAATGCCTATGAGATGTATAATAGGGTCTGGCTAGTGTCCGACGGCGGCGTACGTACTCACGTACCTTATACTTGCCATCGTGGCACTACCGCGCCCCTGGATTAATTAATAAATTAATCTTTCAGATGAACTCTTGATAATCGACCCTAGCAATATGGTATCCTTGAATATGCAAAGATTTGAGGATATTTCAGCAAGGCTGAATGATGTTTTCACCAACTTGAATGAAAGTTTACGCAATGAATTAAGGTAAGAATTTTACTATAGATTATTTCCCCACAATTAAAGGAACTTTAAAAAGCGAAACAAAAGATAATTTTTAATTTTCATGTCAACATAAACCTTGCTTTATGACTTTTAACAGTTTTCGTAGGATTCAAGGGTACGCATAGATGACATGGACCCACGAATAAGCATTTACAAAACTTTTTGATAAAAAAAGTTTCATCTAGTCACACACAGTAAATCATGAAAAATTAGGAATTATTTTTTGTTTCATATTCGATAGGTGCTTTATCCCCCCTTATTTTAAATTTCACGGTGTCCGCTCTACAAAAAAGTTTCGGGTCAATTTTCGACCAATGAGCAATTTTCTTTTTCTCTCTCCGCCATTGATTCAAGTCATTCAAATCCGCCACCCAATCAATAGCCAAAATAGAGTCTTCCGTGTTTAGATGCTATTAATTACCCAATCTTTTGTTGAGTATCCTTCTTTTCTGTTTTCTCATTGGTCGGATGGTAAAGCCCTCTGTTTACCGTGTTTTTGGCGCGCTCGCTAACTCATTCTGCCGTCAGTCGTCGAAGGATCTTGACTACCAAACGCGTGCATAGTTCATTATTCTTAACCCACATTGTTTAAGAGAAGGTGGAAACGTAAGTCTTTGTCTCTTTTCTGAAATTAAGATTCAGATTTAAATGCACTGAACTCAGATCAACGCATTAATTTATTAACATGAGTTTTACGTGCTTCGCATATGTCTTCGCGTATACCCCAATTGAACATTTCGAATGATTTGTTAATAGCCTAAAAATGTTATTTATTTGTGATTTGGTAACTTAATATTTTTATTTATTTGTGCTTTCAGCAATAGACAAGTCACTCAGGGACAAAAGTCGACTGAAACACAAATTTTGTGTCTAATTGATTTCATGGAAAGACGTTCAGATTTAGCAAATGGAACGGCTGTGAATACCGTGGAGCTGTGGATTGTTCTTACTACTTGGCTTAACAACACTCGCGGGCCCAAAACAAAAAACATCAAAGGATGGAAAAAGGTGACATATTACGTGTAATTAAGATTCAACTTGGGAAATTTTATGGGTTCATTTGTGGGCACTCACTCACATCATATTTGAGGGCGAAGGACTTACGTATTTGTCCTGATATGCAGATTTTTTGTTTAATTCTAAATTATAATATTTTTTCTTTTACAGACATGGGCAGGACTCGTAGTGGCAGCCAGACAGAGCATGCAATTTTTATTGGATGGCACCAAGGATACACCGATGTCTCAAAACTATATCAGAATCATTGATATTGTAGGATATAGAGAAGAATTTGCCAGAAGTTCTTGTGAAGAATCAGCTGGATTTCCAGTCGGTCTCTCTGAGTATACGTCTGAAAGTAGCAGCCTCATGATGCCTGGACCATCGGCCGCCAGTAGCAACCGCATGATGCCTGGACCATCGGCGGGCAGTAGCAACCGCATGATGCCTGGACCATCGGCCGACAGTAGCAACTCCATGAGGCCTGGACCATCGTCTGGCTGTAGCAACCGCATGATGACGAAACCATCGACCGGCAGTAGCAACCGCATGATGACTGAACCATCGGCCAGCAGTAGCAACCGCATGATGCGTGGATCATCGGCTGGCAGTAGTAACTCCATGATGCCTGGACCATCGTCGGCAGTAGCAACCACGGGTTGAAGAGACCGTTTAGTCTTGGAAGCGACTTTTGCATACCGAACCAGAATCTCAGACAAAATGAGATCAACGCCGAAAGAAGCAATGAAAGGTCATCGACATCGAGGCCAAATTTTGACTACTCAAGAAACTATTGTACCCAGCAATTTTCCACTGAACCGCGTGGCAAGTTTTCACGACTATCAGCTCCTTCAACATCAACATCAGGAATGATCCCTACAGCAGTTACAGATAACGCAATACCATCAACATCACGTAAGTTACAATATGCTATACTACTATTAAATTCTTACATAAATACCAATTCATTTTTATACTTTTTTAAAAATATTTTTTATTAATTCAATTAATATAATAATTTTAGGTAGTGCTAGATCCATCGAACTGATACAAACATTAGAGCAAAAAGGTCAGCAACTTGTCGACTTACTAATGAATAATCCAACGACATATTTCGACAAACAAAACGAAACATTGGCGACAGGATTAAAGAACATGACAGATTCCATTAACTCTACGCTTCCAGATATCGTTGCCAGAGAAGTAGAAAGAGCAATGAAGGACAGTGCAACTAAGAAGAGCGTAGAACAAATTGAAGGAAAAAACGAGGATTTGTGCGCAATCTGTCAAGACCTTATTGTAAATGCTAGAATACTTGCGTGCGGACACATATTTTGTTATATATGTGTAAACACGTGGATGCATCATAGTGAATTGTGTCCAATGTGCCGCAGTATCATTCAATTTCAACCTAACGATGCACAAGAAGTACACAACCTAACGATACACACGAAGCATTCTTCGGCAGCAGCTGATACTATTGAAGGTAATTGTGAGGTAGTGATTGAGCCAGTTGATCGTCCTGAACTTACGTGGGAAGACATCACCGGACCAGATAGTGATGATGAAGACTAACTTTGAATTTTCTAGTTCACGTTTAAAAAGAAAACCTACAGGTACAATATAAAAAGAAAGCCTAAAGTACAACGTTAAAAATACTAAATTTGTATTTTGATAAGTTTTCTTAGATATAAGATGTTAAACATTGTCAAACGTTATAAATGCAAGTTCATTTTTTTTGTAATGTTTCATTTTGAAACAAATTTTTCAGTTCCTTTTCTATTATAAGTAATGCGTAATTTTTTACAAAATTAAAAATACCAAATTTGTATAAATGATACATAATTTTGTTAAGTTATCCTAGATATAAGATGTTAAACATTGTTAAACGTTATAAATGCAAGTTCATTTTTTTTTGTAATGTTTCATTTTGAAACAAATTTTTGAGTTCCTTTTCTATTATTAGTAATGTGTAATTTTTTACAAAGTTAAAGATACCAAATTTGTATTAATACATAATTTTGTTAAGTTGTCCTAGATATAAGATGTTAAACATTGTCAAACATTGTAAATGAAACAATTCATTTTTGATTTTGTAATGTGTCATTTTGAAACAAATTTTTGAGTTTCTTCTCTATTATTAGTAATTTGTAATTTTGATACGTTATTCTGAATAAAATATGTAAAAGGTTGTAAATGCACAATTATTTTTCTCTTTGTAATGTTTATAGATTCATTTTAAAATAAAAATTTCTTTTTATAACTTGAAATTTGAAAACATGTATATTTTTTTATACACAGTTGTACATGTAAGACTAATATTTGCCGCAGGTTACATATGAATTATACGGACTGTATACATGGTTAAACTTTTGATAAGGGAATTATTACGTTAAAGTGCAGCAAGGTTATAATTATTTGTATACTTGATGTAGAATATGTTTTACTACATATACTACATCGTACAGACATCGGACAGACTCGTACGCTGACTGCCTTGATCGTTCCAGATCTTCGTGAAGGATGCAATCTCCGTGCAGATTTTGTATTACAATTTGATGCGAGATTGAACCCGCGCGACCGTACGTTAACAGTCGACGATTCGACCGAAGTCATTCGCGCGGATGGAGCTGATGCGAGTGAAACTGGTCAACCGAGCCTAGCATCCATTGGATTGCAAGAATTGACTGATGTCTAACAAGCGGCATTAGAACCTATGAAGCTGAATAACTTGAAATTTTCATCTATCTATATCAATATGAATGCGTAAACATCTTTGCTTGAAGGATCTGTTGTGTTCTTTAGTGTGTCTTCTCTATACCTTCGATTTTACATAAATTTCAATTTTAATATAGCAAAAGAAAATTTTGATATCAATAAAGAAATTGGCAAGTTTTTGATATAAGAAGCAATTGAGTTGATATAAATAAATAATTGTTTAAATCGGAGAAGGATTATAAATATATATATATTCATCATTATAAACACTCGACCAAATTGTGACATGTGAAAAGGTGGATAGCCTGTGAAAAGATACTGTCGGTAGAATTGTCAGAATAACTGCGATTGCCGCCACGTCCTGCGCATTCCAGCTGACGTTAATTAATGACTGATCATTCTTACGCCGTATTTAGTGTGGGAGGTTAGGTCACCGTACTTCCGGTAAATAGAGCGTTTCGTGAGCGGTCACAAACATGCGCAAAGCAAAGCACTAATTCGATATTATTCAAAGTTCAATAGTATCCGAGTGTAAATATAGAAATGATGATCTTACATGACATTATCACATGACAAATGTGCCCATAATATATTACAGGATTGTTTTGCATTATGAAAACATTTTCGATTATTTATGAAGCAACGAGCGGATGCACAATCTACTCTATTTAGTAATTCAGTATATGTTTTGCTATCCTTATTTCATGAAAAATCTATGTCCAAGACGATCATTTGCAATTAAATATAAGATTTAATTCATACAAAAAGTCGATCCCACATTAAAAAAAAACAGTAACAAATTCTAGCATGTAGAACGCAATTTTTTTTGTGGAAAAACTTGCCGTCCCGTCCTATCATAGATAATCGATGAACTACTAAATGTCAGTGTAATCAACAATCTCATAAAATTTTTAATATACTTATAATATATGTTTATATATAATATTTATGTATAATATAATATTATGTTAAACTGTGAGAATGATAGCCTCAAATAAAAATTATTTGTTGAACTAATTAGAAATACCTTTTTAATCATTGCATTATAATCAGATTTCTTATCAACCTTTACTAAGGGAAAAGTAATGAACGTACACAATAAACCTGCTAGAATATTATTTACATTATTATTGAAAGTTTGACTTTAATTTACATAATGAAAATAGACTTTTAGAATAAGCACTCTGAATTTTCACCACATAAGGGATATCGAGAGTTTAAAAATTAACTTTGATTAATATAATAAAATAACTGTATAGATAGAGAAAACACTTAGAATTTTTGTGACATTGAGATATCAAGAGTTGCAAAATTAATCTTCAAGTTTTAGATGAAGAAACGACCTTATACTTGCCAGTCTTTTACCTTGAAAAGGTTTTTTTTGGGGGGGGGGGGAGATTTCACTACTTTTAAAAAGTATGTAATACCTAAATTACAAAGAATAGTAACATAGTAACATCAACTGAATAAGTTATAAATTTAAAAATTAATGTGTATATGCTGTGACGGTTAGCCGTCAGCCCCAGCTCGCCTGGACACCACCGGAGACGTGCTAATGAAAAAAGCATACACTAAGACCCGGTGGTGTTTACAGGAAAGCAGGGCAGAGATGAGAGCGAGAGAGAGAGAGAAAACACGGCCGGAGCAGCAGAGCAGAGCAGCGCCACGAACAGCTGAACAGAAGCCACGCTCAGCGCGAAGCATGCGCGGCGCCGCACGAGACAGAGAGAGAGAGAAGCACCACGCGCGCCACAGCGAGAGAGCGGCAGAGAGAGGGAAGCCGCGCGAGAGCGAGCGAGAGAGAAGATAGCGGCGAAAGCTGACAGCGCAGCACGGCGAGCGAAGCCACGAGGCGTACGCGCGCGAGCGACCGCCGCCATGTTGGCGAGCACGATAGAGAGAATGAGAGCGAGCGAGAAAGAGATAGACAGAGACGGAGAATATTTAATGTGAGCAGAGAGAGTGGAGGCACGCGACGAGCCTCGGACGTTATTGGCGACGGGTGGAGGGCTGCGGCTCGATCCACAGCGGTACGCGAGCGAAATATCATAGAGAAAGATTGTAAGAGTAATATCAGGCGGAAAATGTATGATTGAATGCGCGACAGCCAGACAGAGAGAATTAACGAATTCGAATTTCGCGCGGGAGGATATTTATTAGTAAGAGGGCGCTAGGACAGAAATGTGCTATATCAGGCTATCACGTGATATCGCGTGAGTAAGAAAGGACAGCCAGAAAATACATGCGAGAGAAAGAGACAGAGAGACGCCGCGGTCGCAACGGCCGCGCAACAGGTAGAACAGTAGTATCCAGTGAGCAGCAGGCAAAACGAGACGCACTCCAGGACAGCACAATTTCCCTCCGCATTCTCCACGTCATAACCTCCAGCAAAACTGTCGAGGTTCGCTCCGCGAAATATTTCTGCGCCGCGGGACTTTCAGGGAACGAGACATCATCCGGACGAGAGGACGAGCAGTCATCGGATTTTACAGCCAGGTAGACACTTATCATTTCAAAGTGCGCGTTCCCCGCGTCGGCCGGACTTCACCGCCAGAGCGTGCCTCCCGCACGCGAGCCCTCCCACATTTTCTTATTTGTTATTCAATAAATGCCAGGCCGTCCACTTTAAGACTGTGCGTGTGTTTATTTATCGTGCCCCCGCCTATCCTTCTTCCCAAAAATTCGCGGCCGCGAGATAATAGTCTATGCACCGCTGAGCAGCCGGCAAAGCGGTTGGTGAACCGGGCGTCCAACAATTAATAATTAAATACGGTTCATCCGGCAGCCCGATAACAGGGCGTGATCACGTTGCTGGAGCTCTCGACGGCCTCCCCGAGAGAGCAATAAAAAACCACAACGTCACATTGACGCCCAACGTGCGGCGAAAAAGGATCGGGGAAAAGTGAAAAACGAAACACGCGAGACTTGGCCATTTTGTGCCACGCGGTCGGCCAAGGCGGCCATATTGAAAAACGCGACGCGAGTAAATGAACACGGCGGAGATAGTAAGCCGGAGAAGAATAAAAAAATTTAATTTTGAAAACGAGGCAGTGCAGTGGAAAATTCCAAGAAAAAATTTTTTTTCTTTTTCTCTCACCACTACGCTATCGCAGTGAATGGTCAACGATATAGGAGCATTTCCGAAAAATTTTTTTTCTCTCGTCAACAGTCAGAAAAATCGCTGGCAGTACGGCCGAGCCGTACGTGAAGTCAATTTCAACAACCGACAGAATTAAACAAATTCCGTGAGTGCCACCCAATATATACGACCATTTCCGAAAAAAATCGAAAATTTTTTTTCTCTACAATTCCAACACGTGCACCACCCGCTCAACGAAATTGAATTTATGCTGGCCAAAGACAACGTCCCAATATTCTGCATGCCAACAATAATTAATAATAATTATTTATAATTACCTCCAATACTATATATATCACCCTTATAACTAACAATACCCTCATATTTCTATAGACGGTTAACGGTAGTACGTCGAAAATTATTTTATAAATTTCACTACACGAGACAGATAGGAAAATTTCTTGACAGTAGACAATCAGACGCTAGATTTTACAATTACAGGAAGATCAGAGAATTATTGTTCGTACTATTAAATCAGAACAAACAAGATTTTTTTTGAAAAACCAGTAACAAAAATCAAATCGCGTCAGTATTCAATAACAGCCAGAAATTCCAAGATGTCCAACGCCGGCCATCAAGAAATAATGGAGAAACTTAGAAAACACAGGGAAGTAAGAGCTATAGTAAGAGAAGTAATTAAACTTGATCGAAAAGAAGTTCAAAACGCATTAGAAGACATTCAAGCAGAGACAAACGGAACGAGAGGGGTATTACAGGATCGCTTATTACGGGCAAGAGTGCTATTGGAAACAAAGTTAGATGCACCATGGTATCCATGGGACGGCAAACCAACGATCCCAAGGCTCAGACAAATGAACGAGGAAAACCATGGAACAGAAAAATCAGATGTAGTGCAATTACTTACTCAACTACAACCAGTTGTACCACAACAACAGTATGTACAACCAAACGCATCCACGAGTATACAATACTCAGAACATGTCAAGCAGTTACTTACAGACTCAGCAGAGAAATCGCTGCAGAGTAACAAATGGTTCGTAAGTCAGCACACATCAACACTATTACACTCATCGCCAGGGAAAAAGCATATTCCTGTGGACAGCTCGTTCGCTAAAAATCTGCCAGAAATAGAAGAATTAACAAATCCAACAGGAACGAAGAAAAAAACCATATCCACGGAAGAGAGGCTAAGCGTAACCACGAGTCAAAGCGAAAAATCGGATAATGAAGAAGCAGTCGAAACGCAAAGACGAAAATTAGAAAAAACAATTCACGAGTTACAGATTACAACAACAGAAACAGACACGAACAGTACAACAATTACAAGAATTAGCAAGATAAAACCATCCAAATCAAAAACGTCACAAAAACACAAGAAGTGACGACCACCGCCAAAATTCAGCAGCTCGTCGGAAGAATCATCGGACAGCTCGTCAGACAGTATCTCGTCAGATAGTGATGCTCCACAATCTCACAGACAGAGGGTTAACAGACGAAGAGACAGAAGCCAAAACAATATAAATGCAAAAAATCATCTCAGTCATTTACAATTGATCAGAAACCTAAAGATTGAGTATTCAGGCTCATCGAAGGAAGACCCAGAAGACTACGGAAGAAAATTAGAAGGCATCAAGGACAGCCTAGATATTCGCAGCAAGGCCATGTTGAAACTGGTACCTTACACCTTGACCGGATGAGCGCAAATGTGGTATCAAACCGAAAAGACAGATATACAGTCATGGAAAGACTTCTTAACTGCATTTAAAGAACAATTCTACACTTCCGCGAACACCAATGATGTAATGGACGAACTGCTTCGACGCACGCAAGGTAACGGAGAAAAGATATCGACTTATATTATGAACTTCAGACACATAGCCGATCATCTAGAAAAACCAATGCCAGTCAAGAAACAGATCGCCCTACTCATCGACAGATTGCGACCAGTTTATAGAAAAGCTCTCAAAGATAAGAAGATTAAAACTTTCCACGACGTAAAGAAATACTGCAAAGAGCTAGAAGACGAACTCGAACACGATGCCAGGTACGCTCCGCCACCACCAGCAGAAAAATCAAAATTCCCAGCAGCAGCATGGTCAACCACCCCAAAACCAAAAGTTGCCGGAACAGAAGAAATAGCGGAAACCATAGAAGAACCAACCAAGGCAAAGAAAAAGGAAAACAAAAAGAAAAACCCAGCAACAACAGAGGAAGCAAAGACAGAAACACCAGTTAAGACACAAGAAGTGTGTGCAACAACTCAACAAATTCCTGCGACACATGCTCAGCTACCTATACCACAACAACCTGTGCAACAAAATTTCACGCCAGCACTAAGCCAACAAACAAACCAATCGCAACAACAGACCCAGTATTATGGACCCTGTCATGTTTGCGAAACGGTCGGGCATAGAGCAGCAGAATGTCCGAAAACACAATGCTACAATTGCAAACAATACGGACATAGAAGAAACGCGTGCAAATACCCGTTGAAACCGGCAGGCAGATGTCAGGTATGTGGTCAGATTGGAGCACCATTTAAAAACTGTAAAAACTGTGTCAAGGCCAGAGAACTGTTACAGCAATTGCAATCACAAATATTGCCAGAGCAATCATGTCAGATCTGCGGGCAAAAGGGAGCAACGCTTCAAAATTGTCCTAACTGTGTCCACGTCAGAAAGCTTCTGGGAAATGGACAAACGGAGGCGGCAACGGGGCAGCCGACCTCCGTCTTCACGCCGTGGCCCCAGTCGTAACCTGCAAAATTGACTCGCATACCCGTAATTTTTCCACGGGTATGTCAATTTTGGGAGGGGGAGAGAGTGGCGTACAGCCACTAGAGAAAGTGCAAAACCAGACAGTAGCAGCCAGAATCGTTACCAACGGACGGGCTGACCACAGTCTGAAAAAAGCACTTACGAAGCAGAGACAACAGATTAACGAGGCAAACGTGAAAAGAGGAGACGCCAAGGTCAAACCACGGTCAGACTCTATCACGAAGAAAGAAGAGACAAAAGAAGATAAAGAAGGAAATCACGCTCAAGCAAATACGGTAAGAGACGCGGAATCTAAGCCAGACGGGACGCCGGCTGCGCCAATGGAGAGTAGCAATGAAGACACGAAGCTAGAACGAGAAATTCAACTATACAAGAAGCGAGGCTTTCGAGTAGAGAAGGAAATGATTCGTGGTCATGGACTAGAAGACATCGAAGAATTCTCAATAGAGAGCCTGGAGAAGATAAAAGAGATGGCAGAATTCAGGAAAGCTGAAAAGCTTATGCGGACCGAGGCGCAAATAGATCTCAGACCAGAGCCGACCATAACGACAACTTTACCCAAGGTAGACATTAAGGACAAGGAAGCGGTCAGAAAACTAGTACAAGCCTTGGATTTCGGCGAGACCAGAGTTACGGCCAGACAAAGAGACATGGAAATCGAAGAAACTGCGAACGTGGAAACCCGATCGGAAGAAGAAGAAGAAGACGGCAGCTCCAGCGAAGATGAGGTGCACCTTATCGAAGCAAAAGAGTTGCTGGAAGACAACCAAGAGAGGATAATCCGTACAAAGATTACCGATCTTATGGAAGAGACAGATTATACTAGATTGAGGAAGATTGAGGCTGCAGTGGAGGCGCTCATCAATGATACACTGCCAGACGTCAGAACTTCTGCACCGATAGTGGAAGCTGGAGTCCACCAGGAATCACAAGAGTCAGAAATGCCTATTGCTGGAGCCACAATAGACAATAGAGAATATATAAGAGTCGATTTAGGAGGACAAGTATATAGAGCACTATTTGACCCAGGGGCTACAATTTCTTTAGTAGGCTCGGGAATAGCTGAGAAGTACAAAAAGAGACTAAAACCCTGCACGACGACAATCCAGACAGTCACTGGCGGACTGAATCCAGTCCTAGGATTTTTGCCTATTCATTTAGAGCTAGATGGAATAAGCGAAACCCTGAATGCCAGAGCTGTCAAAGATGTTAGACATGAAATGATATTGGGCAAAGACTTCTGCGACACATTCAAAATTGACTCAAGCTACAAAGGATGGTGGCGAGCTAACGAAGGAAAATGGAGAGAATTCGACAGACCAACAGCCAGATCCCCGTCGGTCATTATCGCCGAGAGCGCCGGTATATCCGAACTCAGCGACGAAGAAAGACAGGAAATCGAGCAGCTGGTCGCCGGTATCTTACCAGAAAATTCCGGTGGAGAATTAGGTTACACCGACCTAACAGAACATCACATTCTCGTCACTGACCCCACACCCATAAGATGCAAAGCAAGAAGGAGATCACCTCGGAAGATTGAGGAGATTCAAAAGGCAGGAATCGAATTGAGGCGTTTAGGGATAATCGAGAGATCAGCCAGTGATTATTGCAGTCAACCACTGTTAGTACCAAAGCCAGACGGTACTGAAAGGTTTTGCGTGAACTACATAGAACTGAATAAAGTAACCAAGAAAGACAGTTATCCCTTACCACAGATGGACATGATCTTAGACCGATTGCGAGCCGCCAGATACCTAAGTAAAATAGATTTGAAGCAGGCATACTTCCAAGTGAAAATGGAAGAAAGTAGTAAGAAATATACTGCTTTCGCCGTGCCAGGATATGGGTTGTGGCAGTTCAAACGCATGCCATTTGGGTTATGCAACGCTCCCACTACTCTGCAGAGGCTGGTTGACGTTTTATTCGGTCCTGAGGACTCTCCGAACGTCTTTGGCTCCCTCGACGACATCGTCATTGCAACCGACACGCTCGAAGAACATAAACACCGAGTCAGACATGTACTCACAAAACTAACCTCAGCCGGATTAAGTATCAACCCGAAGAAATGCGAGTTTTGTGTGAGAGAAATAAGATACCTAGGATTTATCCTGGATAGAGACGGACTAAGAACTGACCCCGCCAAAGTCGAACCAATCTTGAGGTGTCCAGTTCCAAGAGACTTCACAGAGTTACGTAGAGTGCTAGGAATGTTCGGGTGGTACTCGAAATTCCTAGAAAACGAGTCTGAAATAAAAGTACCTCTTACTCGTCTCCTTCGAGACCAGAAGAACTGGAAATGGGGAGACGAACAGCAAGAAGCCTTCGAGAAGTTGAAACTATCCTTGACAAATGCGCCAGTCTTAGCCAGACCAGATTTTACGAGACCTTTTACGATCCAGTGCGATGCGAACAATTACGCCGTTGGAGCCGTTCTCACACAAGAGTTCGACGACGGAGAACATCCTATAGTCTATGTCAGTCGAGTCTTAACAGCTCCTGAAACAAACTATACGACCACCGAGAAAGAATGCCTCGCACTCATCTGGTCGATCCAAAAACTGCGACCTTACGTAGAGGGATACCATTTCACAGTGATCACCGACCATAGTGCACTACGCTGGCTCAGGTCTCTCAAAGAGCCGAAAGGACGACTAGCTAGATGGTCAATCGAGATCCAGCAATGGGACTTCGATATAGTCCATCGAAGCGGCACGAATCATGTCGTCCCGACGCCTTATCCAGAATGATCGAGCCAGAAGTAGCGGCCACAACGACTATAGAAGACAAATGT
>JACCIB010001112.1:0-55782 GCA_018906965.1 Philotrypesis tridentata | reverse complement strand
CAACACAATCACACCGTCAGCGTTCTCATTCACAGTCATACAGTTACTACACGAAATCAACCACTCAGCAAACATTATCGATTACAAATAATACAATCAATCAATCGTGGGATCTTACACCTCCCCCCTTAGAATATTGGCGCCCTCGCCAATGGAAGCTGGCGCAAAAGAAAAGATCCAACGATTGATTTACAATAATATTTATACCTGTTTGAAACTGACTCTATCGCTCGATGATGGTAGATTGAAAGGATAATTTATTATCCTTTCAATATTTATACCTTTTTAAATTTTTTAATCCAGTAGATTTATTGTCCCTGAGTCTCTTTTGATTTTGCAAATTCTACATTCATAAGGGATACGACCTACACACTCACTGTTGGCCCAATTGGTCCTACAGACGACACATAGCAGCCAATTCACCGAATTGTCCTTACCCTGATACCAACAATCACCCCTGCAGTCAGTACAACTAGTAAATAATGCTGGTACCTGGCCAAGGGGCTTCTTGTCAGCTGCTATGTTCAGTCTGTCGAGGACCACCTTAGGGTAACGCGGCTTTGATGGTACTTTGGCTGCTTCAGCCAATTTCTTCTTCCGTGCTTCGGCCTTCCTTAACCGGTCTTTCTCTCGTCTCTTCTGAATTTTTTCTTCTTCGACAATTTTATTTTCTTAGTCTTCTTATCCGTTGTTGAGGATTTCCTTTTTTTACTTTTTTAATGGGAACCTCTGCTGTGTTTGCTCCCTGAATACCGCGTTGAGCTGGATACTTGCACCAAAATATTTTAATAAAATTCAAAATATCCAATGCAGTAGGTGTTGTCCAGTCCCGGTACGCTAGCACAGCTTTCAATTCTTTCCATTTACATTTTTGCGGACCCGGCAGACTATCCACCTGCAGAATCGCGGACACGGCCAGCGCTGTCCCACCTTGCGCTATAACACGGGCAGTAGGACACGCGCACACTTTGCACTCTTCCGCAATCGGCGGTCGACGCTCCGAACTTAAAACCGCTGACTCCGCTGGTGATTGACATACTGCCGAACTTCTCGTGCTCTCTCGAATTTTATTCACGTACAGTTTAAACACATCCTTTTTTTTCAAAAATCTCGACTTATCTTGCTTTTTCTTCATTAACGTAGCAGCACAATTATTGTTATTTTTCACCACGTTAGCTACTCTCCAGTAATTTTCTTGGGCTAACTTCACAGCTTCCTGAGCACGGTCCAAATGGTCCAGGGCCCTTTTAAGTACTAGGGCTGCCATACTTAGAACTTCCGTGGTTACTGTAACCTTCATGATAGTACACGCACTTAAACACTCAACAAAGAAAACACAAGAAACTGCCAGAGCAATTGAAAACTTCAGCGGCATACGTGCATACAATTCAAATGCGAATTCGACAATGAGTCGTGGCGGCGGGCGTCGGCGAAATCAAGACGCGGCAGCACCTCGCGGCATATCAACACGAAACTAATTAGTCACGGCCAAAGTTCACGCGGGGCAGCACTGCACGGGTTACCGACTCCTTTGTTATGGAACGGATGAACTTTGTTTCTTCCCGAGTATCTTCAAATGGCCGCCGCGGACTTATACGAAATACATACCACCAATGCAATACATATGATTTTTTTTGAATAATTATAGGAGCCTAGCTAATAAATATCTATAACTGAAATTTACATACATAGACTCTAGAAAACATAAACAAAATGTACATTAGACTTAATTAACAATTTAGCAACATTTAGGTCTAACTTCTAAAATAATGCAAATTTTTGAATTTTGACTAGCTACCGATGATCAGCACCATTCATAGACTTGCTGAGCGAAAGTGATCTTTTGTAAACAAATGGCCGTAGGTCAGAAAATTATGGTCCGAAAATTGTTATTTTGGTACCTAATTTGTTAACTAAACCTAATCTCGGATCCTATGAAAAAAACCCGAATTTGTTAATAACAAAAAAAAATTTTTTAATAATGGTCGGATCGAAACCGGACCATTTTGTAATTTTACAACTAAGCATAGGCATCCTATATATCAAAAAACATTTACAAAATATTAATAAATTCAAAAGTTATAAATTAAACAATAAAAAATTTTCGAATTTTACAAAAATTTTTAACGAAGTACCGATCTATGGACCCAAGCGCATCCGAATCCGATGAGTGGATTTTCCGAAAAAAATGTACCCAAAGGTCCTTAGAATAACCACCTAAGTCCATAGAAGGCTACTCTCACATATTCGCGGCGCGCACGGGCTTCCAAGCTCGAAAAATACAAGTCGCAACTCAGCACACCTGAGGCCGTCGACTTCAGTCGCGCGATCACACGTAAATACTCTAAGTCCAATGCCCGCGCCGAAATCGCGGACTTGCATTTTTTTCGTTCGCTCGCGGCGAAGTCTGCGCTATACATTAGTTATACATTGACTGCTATCGTGTAATCATGTCTCGCTAAATTCTTTTCTCTTTTATTTTACATTACTACCGGCGCGTAGTATCCACACGCACAGTAGTAATATGGATAAATTATTATTTCCATCCTGGGCAATGGACGCCCACAGAAATTGAAACGCGGTGGTGGATCAACCAACAATTTGATCGATTAGTAAGGCTCGCCCGCAAGTGTGCTGTACCGGCACTTATCCAAATCACCGAGTGGCTCCAGGAAAAATGCCAAGACAGGCGCATACGGAAATGTTCCGCAATGGTAGGACCCCAGCAATGTGAGAAGCACACAAGGTCCCGACGCAACTATTGCAAGGACCACGACCGTCTACACGACGCCTGTTACCGCAAGTATAAGCAGCTAGCGGCTTTACCAGAGCTCAACGGATCGGTGGATCCAAAAATCGTTGCCCTAGTTGAGCACAAAGAGCGGGTTGAATTCGCCCGTGTATTCGGCTATGAGTCCGACTATGGGCACCGACAGCACAACGACAATTTATGGGCGACATATGCCCTCACTTACAAAATCAACGATCTAGGTTACATAGAAACATTACCTCCTCCCGTAAGTTGCAAATTTTTTTTTAATAATTATAACAAATAAAAGTTTTAACAACGATTCAAATTAACCACTAAATATTTGTATCTTTCAGACCCAGCCAAAAAAACATACAACAGCGTTTGCAACATCCATTAGCCCCCCTTTACTACTAATGCCACTTTCATCAGGCGCAGACTGGCAGGAATTGTGCAGAACAAACAGATTAACGAAGTACAAAATTTGAACTAAAATTAGATAATCTTTAAATTATTTATTCTGTTTGTTAAAAGTTAAAATAAATTAACAAAAAAAAACAAAAAAAATAAACCGTTTTAAACAAATTATTTTCCCATTGCATATCCACCTAATTAATCCAAAAAAAAACTACATTTCCGAACCTTGCAGCGGCAAAGGACGCGGAATAAAATAAGAATGAAAATTACCGGGTCTACGAACCAAATGCGACGGTTCGGACAGAAAGAGAATTTCACTCCCACTAGTCGACGATGGTAAGGTAGGGGCTGACGAAGAAAATCCAGTTGAGATGCCTTCTTTAAACTGCATCCGGGATTTCTCTGCTCTCTTGTCTTCCGGTTGATTCTTAGAACCTCCCAAAAAATCTGCCTTCACTGATTTCCGTCTGCAGCATTGCAATATGTTACAACTACTGCACCTCCAAAACATAAATACGGCTAGTAGTAATATTGCCGGACCCACAGACGCACATCCCACATAAATTGAATGCATCATCTTAGATCGTTTTAGTACCGACAACTCTTTAAATTTATTTTCTAGTCTTTTTAAAGTGACTGAATCTTCACCTTCCGCCCAACTTCGTAGTTCCTCTGAATCTGCTTCCTCTAAATGAACCAATTTATGATACTGAGCAACCTTGTAATTTTCAACCTCAAAAATCGTTAAATTAAAAGGCAACTTAGCCTCATAAAGATAAGTTTGATTTGTTCTAACTACAGTTATACCATACAAAATATTGGAACCAGTACGACCATGACATTGATCCCTGATTGCCAACAAACCTGTACCATCTAACTCCAGTTCAGCTTTCCGCTCACCATTGCAGATGATTCTCATCTTAATTGAAGAAGGCAAAGAATACAACCACTCATTAGTACTAGATAGTCGTGTCCAATAAGGAATTCTGTCCACCGAGACTGCAAATCTACACCTTTTGAGGACTTTCACAGAAGGCCGAGCAAGCAATGAATACTCACACGGACTATTCTCTTGGTCCAAGTAAAATGGCAAATCCGGTTGACAATGTAACTTGTTCGCATATTTTGTACAAGAGTCTAGGAATTCGGAATTTGCCAGTAGATACTGCTGCATATCATTCGATACTATTATATAGGTATAATCCGAAACAATTTTAATAAAAGACTCAGTCTTAAACAAAATTTCATTTCTCATTGGCAAGGAATGAATTCGGTAGTATGAAAATTTATTTTTCTCTGCTAAAGGAAATTCTAAAACCACTATTAATTTCCCATTTCTTGCGCTAACACTAGTTTTGGACATTGTATGCAGCATTTCAACTGTAACCTGATCATGACTCCATGGTAAAACATGCTCATTAATAGTTGAAAGAATCCCCTTTAACAGAACTCTATCAAATAATAATGGATGTAAATGTCCCAAGGATGCAGCCTCTAAAGCATCTAACAAAATTCTCAAAGACTTTATACTATCCTCTAAAGATTTATCGAACTGATTTAACCATAAACTCAACTTTTGCACGATTGCAGTTCTATGAATTTCATTGTCAAATATTTCCGTTCTATTCAATAAATCTACAAGAACTTTATGGTCTGCTGACAACAATGACTCGTCTGCTTTAAGCTTATCATGAATAGACTCTAGATTTGATCTTACAATATGGGTTTGTTCAGACAATAGGACAGACATATTCGAGGCCTGATCATATAATTTATCCACGTTTAAATGCAAATTTTCACGATCTTCAGAATCCATAGTACCAAAAAGAACTTTAAATCCCCATCCAATAAAGCCGAAAGGTGACCATCTTTTTACCAAAGAATGGGAATAAGGAGTCGCCAACCCGTCTGGCTTTATCTCAGATGAAAAGAAATTTTGCAATTTTAGTTGCAATGTTTCCAAAAAGTTCAACTGATTATTAGTTCTGGAAGACCGCAAAATCTCTTCACAAATGTTCTTTTCTATAACCTTATGACATACTAAAACTGCGTCCAAGAATATCCTACGCCTCACTTGAACTATGTCTTCCCATTTACTGAAATCCAACGTAATAGCTATTTTCCACTTGACCTTTTCAAAACGAATATCTGCTATATATTCGTAATATATACCAGGATTATTCGTAATAGGTGCCAGCTGGTAATACGTGATATTATTCACACGATTATCCTGCGCTAAAGCCCGTGGACCACCAAGAATAAAAGCGAGAAGAAAAGTTCGAACCCACGCCATGATCTTCTGTAAAAGAGAAAACAAAAAAAAACAATATTGTGGTTAACGATAAAATTTTTCCAGCTTATCTTTATGTTTAACTAATAACTTTCCATTAGAAGACTCAACCACCACGTTATTGTTGTCTCTTATCTCTCTCACGATAAAATTACCATTATAGAATTTATCCAGTTTTCCGTACCTTGGCTCTTTCAAAACTCTAACTTCTTCTCCCACCTCTAATTTTAATGGTCTGGCTTTCTTGTCATAATATTCTTTATTTTTCAACTTTGATTTAACTAGATTATCTCTAGCTAAAGACTGAAGACTCCGAAGGCATTCGGTTAAATCTCGCACATACTCATTGTAGGTTTCAAGCTCTATTTCATCCGGCAACCTATTGGGTGCTCTAGCTGGTCTTCCATACACCAACTCAAAAGGAGTAAAACCCGTAGAAGCATGCACAGAGGTGTTATACTCATGCATAGCGAAAGGAACCACCTTGTCCCAATCTTGCTTACTAGCAGCCTTATCCAAATCCACAGCTGCTAAAACAGGAGCTTCACAAAGAGCTTTCTTTAAGGCTTCAAACTCTTTTGTTGTTCATCTTTCCACTCCCATTTTATACCTTTCTCTAACATTTTGTTCATAGGCCGTGATATAGAAGCAAAATTTTCAATGAATCTTCTATAGTAACCTGCTAAACCAAGAAACTGTCTTACATTAGTCTGAGTCTCTGGAGTTGGAAACTTAGACACAGCTTCCAATTTTTCTGGATCAGGTCTAACTCCCTCACCACTGATGATATGTCCCAGGTACTTAACTTCTGGAACTAAAAACTGACATTTATCAATTTGAAGCTTCAGACCTGCTTCAGACAGTCTGTCGAATAGATTACTTATTTTCCTTTCATGTTCCTCAAGACTATTTGAATAAATAACTATATCATCTAAAAATACATATAATTCTGAACCTTGCAAACCTGATAGAACCTTGTCCATTAACCTCTGGAACGTAGGGGGCGCATTGGAAAGGCCGAAGGGCATGCACTCATACTCAAAATGCCCATACTTGGTATTAAAAGCAGTCTTTTCAATGTCTTCTGGTTCAATCTCTATCTGATGGAACCCCATTGCAAGGTCAAAAACTGAGAAATACTTTGCACAACCGATCTGCTCTAATATTTCTGTTATATTGGGCAAAGGGTAAGCATCCTTAATAGTCTTTGCATTGAGCTTCCGATAATCTATCACCAAACGATACTTTTTCTTACCATCAGGTCCAGATTTCTTTGGCACAATCATTGCCGGACTACAATAAGGGCTCTTTGAAGATCTTATTACCTTTGCCTCAATCAACTTATGTAATTGACTATATAATTCCTCATGCAAACCTTGAGGTGCTCTTTCATATTTCACTCTCACTGGAACCTCATCAGTTGTCCTGATCTTATGTCTGGCATAGGAAGTTCTTGGAGGTGGATCCCCTGGCAAATAAAACAAATGAGAATACTTAATTATCAGTTCTTTTATTTGCTTAGCTTCTTGCCTGGAATGATGTTCCTTCAATAATTTTTCCTTTATTAATTCAAACCTCTGTTGCTCATCAGCAGGTGGATCACCTTCCAACGGAAAATCCAGAAGATCATTATCGTCACTAAAAGGCTCCAAATATTGTGGAGTAATCTCTATTTCCACTGGCTCTGGCAACAAATTCGCAGCCATAGCATAACAGAAACCCTGGTTATTAGTCACAACATTGTCTCCAAGATATACCCCTGGAATTGTCTTGATTTCCGGAAGATATGCATCACCTCGCTGTGAGTCCGCAGTGACAGGGATTTTTACTTGCACTCTTTGATACGGTGGTAATTTTAGACAAACTTTTGTCTCAGCTTTCTCCTGCAACACAACCACATTATCTTTTTCCTTATTTACCACCTGAAGACCAGAATACCCAACCTCTGAGTCCGTTTTCCTCAATAAATCCTGTGCCGGTCTTACAAACGGTATTGGACTTATTGGTTGACTACACAAAATTACATTTTGATCTCCAAATCTTATATTTACCTTTTCTTCCGACAGGAAAGGCGATCCAAGTATTACTCCCTCAGGCAACATTACATTCTTTGGAATTACCTGAAATTCATGATCTATACCCTTTATAGTTAAAAATACTCGCCCCAGTGATTGTATACTATGAGGTGATATACCTTTAATACTATAAATAACATCATAATCTCTAGCTACATCATCTAGTAATGCTTCCTCTTTTACCACATTCAAAGAAGCACCCGTATCAATCATACAAGTCATAATTTCCTCCCCTAACTGTGGTATATGTAGTCTAATGGATGGACAATGTCCAATCATCGTATTGATTGTTGCTTCTAAATTTAGTCCAATTTGTGGATTACCGGACTGACGGGACGCGTCATCTGTGAAGAGCTCACTTCCGCGTCCTTTCGGCGAGCTCCTTGCCAGTTTAAATTCTTCTCTTGATGCGGAGAAGAAGATCTCTGTGCATTTGGATTATATAATCTGGCTTGGCTGTTGGATTGACTATTATTTTGACTATAACTTCTACTTTGATGTCCACTCTGATTATCATTCCAATTGGATTGTTGGGAATTATAACCATGTGAATAGCAAGGTCTGTTATAGTTCTTTTGAGGACCGCAACATTGTTGAGCCTGACAACCACATGATGTTACCGCGGATCTACCACAGCAATGATGATTCTGACTATTATGTCCACAACCATGATTTTGTTGGTTAGAACAAGTTGAACGTTGGCAACAGGAATTAGTACACTGTTGTACATTTGCTGGACTACTCGCTCTCTTCAGTATTCCAGTAGGTTGTGATGATTCCGCATTCGGATTTACATAGCTCAGCTGTGACGGTGCAACAATACGTCCTGATTCACTAACGTAAGTCCTCGGGAAATACGTATCATTAGGATCATAATGATGTGGAATGTCCCTATTGAAAGTTTCCTCATCAAAGTTCACTCTTCTAACACTGAGCTGGCCACTATCACGACTTGTAGGACGCATTAATGCATTCCCTGCAAAAGAATAATGCCCAGCCTGCATTTCCACATTTTCAACTATAGTCCTCTCCAGTTCTAAAGCCACTTTTAAAGCTTCCTCAATAGTCTGAGGTCTCGCTGATCTTACTTCTCTCAATATTGCATGTGGCAAACCTTCCACAAAAACTCTCTTTGCCATAGCCTCTAGATATGGCTTAAGATTTGCAGAAGCTGGAAGTTCCGGAATTTGTTCATTTGCTGTAGTGACCACCTTATTGACTAAAGAAATAAGTCTGCCATAAAATTCACGGACAGTCTCATTCTTTCGCATGGAGGAATTCTGCAGCTCGTTCTGATACTGAATAAAAGACTTGGACGGCGCTAAATGATCCCTTAAAATCTTCTTCAAGACTACCAGCGTTTCCACTGTAGAACCATCTAAAGCTCGTCTTGCCTTCCCTCTAAGTTTTGATATTACATGCCTTAAAAATAACGGTTCTTGCGATGGATCTAAAAGACTGTAACCATTATCCACATCCTGAAGAAAGTCCCTCAAACTCATATTCTCTCCATCATACATACTAACAAAACTCACCGCTCTATTTACACTCTGATCCAAATGAGCATCATGAAAATATGTGGACATATTTAATATGTTCTGGTCTCGTTCCGCTTGTCTGACATGATAAAAGTTAGCTGAAGCTTGGGCTCTCTCTCTAGTGTCTTGAATTTGGTTAATCTCATCCAAAGTCAAATTCGCCATCTTTAATTGGAATTTTTGTAAAATTATTGATTATTAATAATAATTTTATAAACAATGACAATCCTCCCCACAAGGGATGCCAATTTGTAAGGGCCGGATTTGACTCCGGACCGCCTGAGTTCACTACAAATAAATATTTTTATTTGGAAGGATGTCTTTGGTCCCGAGACCTTATGTTTTTAAAATAATCATTAAACAATAATTTATTATTATTACTTTAGTCCGCGTGTCTTTTCTTATATTGTTTATAATACTTGTAGTAACAAAAGGTGGACGTAACGAAAGTGCGGATACGTCTGTACGAAAGTGCGGACACGATATTGGAAAGTGCGGACACGTTTGTACGAAAGTGCGGACACGATATTGAAAAGTGCGGACACGTCTTCGTAAAAGCGGACTTGATTAAATAAAGGCGGACTGCTGCTCTTGTGCCCTATTGTGATGTTGTGTGGACGAATTTAGTTCCGCAGACTTACCCTCCTTTAGTGCGGACGCGATTTGGAAAATGCGGACACAATCAAAAAGTGCGGACACGATATTCCAAAAGTGCGGACACGTCTTTAGAAGTGTGGACACGCTCTGCTAGTCTTCAAATGTTGGGAGTGGACTCTTGAGTTGTCCTTTATGCTTTCTTACTCTAGTTTAGGACTGAAGGGCTTGTTAGTGGGTAAAGGGCTTTTGTTAATTAAATAATCTTTTTCTCATCTAAACATCTATTTTCTTTTCTAATTGTTTTGTTTTATTAAGCCAGACAGATTTCCAAGGACGGTAAAGGGCCATTCATACTTTCGCATTCAAAGTTTATGCTAGTTATCTTATGTAGTTACTGATCTTGTACATTTGTTCTGTTATAATACTAAAGAAGCTAACTTACGCTTTTGTACACTCGCTGTGGTTCGAAGTGTCCTTCTCCCTTAGGGCGAGTATGTGATCTTAAACTACACGAGCTAGTCGTGGCAGGTTATGTAGACTTATCTAAGCTGCGGCTTCACCCACTCACGCCAGATATGTTGGCGGTCCTTTCGTCGCAATGTATTGAAGTTGAGCAGTACTTTTGACCGGAGCAAATATGCCAGCTTGTCTGCAGAGTTCAGTGGATTTCTAGGCCCTCCGATAGCGTACAGGTAGTACCTTGACACCCTCTTACGATCTCTGGTAAAGTCTTCTTCAACAGCTCCAAGTAGTCAGCTAGTCTTCAGCGGCAAGTCGTAGTGACGGCAACAGCTTGCTTTACCGTATGCGAAGAGGTTAGACGCACACTGGTACCTGGTTTGGTCGTGAAAGGCCCCGCGCCGACCGGGCTCTGAGCTTATAAAGTCTCATCCCCGACCAGGGCGTTGGTCAGATGATTAATACGTGAGGATACCGAAGACCAATCAAAACTCGCCACTTAGAGAGAGGTTACAAAGATGTTTTGAACGCTGACATCAATAAAAACGCTAACTTGCTCTCTCAGATTGAAACTAACACATACCGTTGCTCAACCAGCTCGCGAAACTGGTATATTGCAAAGATACATTGTCAGCACCCTCATTCATACACTCGAGGCGTACGCAACAACAATCACACCGTCAGCGTTCTCATTCACAGTCATACAGTATACTACACGAAAATCAACCACTCAGCAAACATTATCGATTAACAAATAATACAATCAATCAATCGTGGGATCTTACATTGTTATGTTGGGCTCCGACGAACCACAATCGTAGCCTATGATAGCTTGATTAACTTTTAAGAATATTTGAAAAATGGTAATAAAGATCAACACCATCCTGAATTTTGAAGTCAAATTGATTATATTAATTTTTCTTTTTAAACAAAATTAATTTATTTGCATGGACTACTATTTGCTTTCCTTCTTTATTTATAGTAATATTACCATTCTTCGATACATCCATAATTTCAAAAGCTCCTAGATTATGATTTTTTTCCAATTTTCCAGGTTTTGGTTCTTTAATCATCCATACCTCATCTCCTATTTCAAAATCTAGTGGTTTACTAAACCTGTCATAATATGTTTTGGACTTTTCTTTTGATACCATTAAATTTTCACGAGCTAAATTAGCAATATCTTTCATATTTGTAATTAAATTGGATAAATAATTATTGTATGTCGGTAATTGTTCTGAAACTTTGAAAGGTTCAGATGAAGGTAAATTCGGTGGATAAGCAAATACAAATTCATATGGCATAAATTTATGTGCACTATGAATACTTGTATTATATTGAAACTGTGCTAATTCTAATAAATCATCCCATGAAATATTCTTAGAAGAGAAATTCTTTAAACATTCACGCAATGTGTGATGAGCTCTTTCTAAAGAACCATTAGATTGTGGTGAGAAAGCTGTTGTTTCAATTTTCGCAAATTTAAATCTTTTTGCTATCAGTTAACACTACTTTTGGTCAACTAAAAATACATATGAATTTTTTTATGAATGCATCAGCTACCGTTTCAGCCGTTTGATCTGGTAACGGTATTGCAATTAAATATTTAGAAAGTTGATCTTGTATTGTCAAAATATATTTATTATTATTTTTAGTAACATTCAAAGGAACTACTATATCCATAGATACTTTATCAAACGTTTTAAAAGGAGTGTCAGTAATTACCGTAGGTTGTCGTGTTTTTACTCTTTTCAATTTATTTCTCTGACAATCATTACAAATTTTGATTCTATTTTCTATGTCTTGTTTTAAATTTTCCCAAAAATACTTAGCCCTTATACGATTAAAGGTTCTGGTTACACCTGCATAGCCACCTAATAAACTATCATGATTTTCCTCAAAAATCTTATCTCTATCTTTTAAATCTACGTATTGCATATAATTCAGACAAATTACTATTTTTACTCTAGAATTTTCAAATACTTGCACCAAAATTTCTTCTATATCTAACCAATTTAAATTATGTATTTTTAAATCTCTTGAAATACTAAAATGATCAATTTTTTCTGATAATAAAATACTCTTTAATTGTTTAAAAATCTGCAACATTTTTTCTTTAATCATGGAAACTGATTGAGCTACATTAATACATAAAACAAAAATTTTAAATGCTTTAAAAGTTACAATTTCTACCTCATTTAATCGTATATCAAAAGAAATATTGTTGTTCTTTATAAAATTGTTAGTATTTATATCTAAACTTTCGCCTTTATCATCTATAAAGTGTATAATATTGTCTTTTCTATATTGAATTAATTTCTTAGTATTTACAATATTCTTTTCTACAGACTTATCCCATAATTCACTATTACTTTTATCTACCTTTGTCAAATCTAAACTATTATTTTTCTCTGGAATTATTTTATTTTTATTTCCTCTTTTTTTATGAATGTTCTCTTTTTGTTTAATCCTAGCTTCATTTAATTTTCTGATCATTTGACAAAATATCTGTAAATTCCTTAGATTTTAACTGTTGCGCCTTTTGAGCTCTAGTAATCACATTAATTTGGATATTATCTACTGGATTTCTCGATAGAGCATCAGCATTTACATTATTTTTTCCCGGTTTATATATAATTTCATAATCGTAATCTAATAATTTCAAGCGCCACCGTTGTACTTTCGAATTCTTATCAGCAGTCTTAAATGATAATAATGGCTTATGATCAGTAACAATATAAAATTTATTCCCATAGATATAATTTCGATATGTCTTTACAGCAAACATTATTGCTAAGGCTTCTCTTTCATATGTATGATAATTTTTTTCTGCTGCTTTTAAAACTCTCGAAGCAAAAGCTACTGGTCTATCTTCCCCAATTTCCCCTTGAGAAAGTACACAACCGACTGCAAATTTTGACGCATCAGCCGTAATAATAAAAGGTTTTTCCATGTCTGAAAATTGTAAAATTGGTGCAGAACTTAATGCATGCTTCAAATTTTCAAAAGCTTTTTGCCTTTCATCAGTCCAAACAAATGTTTCTGTTTTTTGTAAAAGCATTGATAATGGCTTTGCTATATCCGCGAAATTTTCTATAAATCTCCTATAATAACCAGCTAAACCTAAGAATTCTCTAATATTTTTCCGAGTTTTTGAAATTGGAAATTTATTTACAGCTTCAATTTTTTTCGAATCAGTTTTAATGCCCTGTTCACCAATTATATGACCTAAAAACTCAACTTCTTTTTGAAAAAATTTACGTTTACTTGTTTCTAATTTAAGACCAGCATCTCTAAGTTTTTCTGCAACTAAATTAAATCTCTTCAATTAAATTTGCAATTATAATAATATCATCGATATACACAAAACAAAATCCTTTTTCTATTAATTCCCCTAATACTTTTGTAAGAATTCTCTGAAAAACTCTAGGTGAATTGACTAAACCAAAGGGTAATACCTTAAATTCAAATCTATCCAAAGGATAAACACTAAAAGCAGTTTTATGAATATCTGCCTCTCTCATTTTTACCTGATGAAATCCAGAAACCATATCAATTGTTGTGAAATATTTATTTTTACCCACATTATCAAAAATTTCCGTAATATGTGGTAACAAATATGGATCTGGTATAGTTTTAGCATTTAATTTTCGATAATCTATTACCAGTCTCCATTTTTTCTTACCATCCTTTGTTAAACCTTTTTTAGGAACAAAAAAGGCTGGAACATTAAAAGGACTTGTTGACGGTCTAACTAGCTTGTTTTCAATTAATTTTTTCGTTTTTAAAATAGCAATTTACTTCAATGTGTATGCTAAAGGAAATTGTTTTACGTATATTGGTGTTTCATCCGACAAATTAATTTCATGCTCTTCTACATCACATACCCCAAATTTTTCACCTTTTAACCAACAAATATCCTCATTTTTCAAAATCAAACTTTCTACGATTTTCCTTTTTCTTCGCGACAAATGATTTAAATTAATAATATCCATTTATAATCTTTGCCTTTCAATTTTATCTGAATTCTCGATTTCTTTAAAACTTTTCTCATTCACAGAATTTAAATAAATTGCACCACAATGCATAGTTTCTTCTTCATTCGGAAATTTTGAAATTTCATTTGAAAATTTTCTTGCATATCTTGGATATCAAAAGTTAAATAATTTATCTTTGTCTTTAATTTACAAATTTTTGTATCATTTTTACAATGTATACTATTACTTCCTAAAGTATCAATAAATTCTAAAGAATTAATAGTGAACTCTTGATTAACCAATTCATTGTTATGTTCATACTTTTCTAGACATTTATTTATATTTGCAATAAAAGTCTCAATATTGATTTTAGAATTATTTAAAAATTCAATCAATTTACGCTTATTCCATTCACAATTTTGATCCATAAAATCTTGTTGCTCACTATTTATTTGTTCTATACCGCTATTTTCCAAAACATCATGATCAAACAACATATTTTCTTCAATATTATTATGAATTTCACTTACCGTAGTTAGAACTTTCTTTAAATCTTGTTGCAAAGATATATTCCGTTTATTTATTACATTATCCTTAATAACATGCGTATCATCCCTTAAATCAACAATCATAGGTGTAATTATATTGCATACATTATTACATTCTACAGTATTATTCACAGTTTGAATTTTATCATTTAAAGAAAATTCTAAATTCATATTGTCTACTTTTTCGTAAAAAATTGGTACTAAATTCTGAGATCCTATATTAAAAATTTAAATCTAGAATATTAATATTATTTAGAGTAGATATTAATATTATCTAATCTTAATATCTACTCTAATAATGCTTTTACCCCCAAAATACCATCATAAGGAATTGAAAAATCATCATGAGCTACATGAAAATCAAAATCTGTTTCATTTATGAATAATTTTACAGTTCCTAACGTTCTAATGGAATTTTCCATAATTCCAAAAATCAAAATTCTATTACTAGTATCAATTACATCCGCAATTAATTTATCCTTCTTTATAATATTTAATTGAGCACCACTATAATTTATATGTAGTGTTTGAATTTGCATCTGTAATTTCAATGTACTTTAAAAGATTTTCTAACTTTAATACATAGATTTCAAATAATAAATCTATTATATCATTATTATATTTACACAAATCATTACTATTACTATAACTTTCATCATTTTCATTACTCCTAAATTGTAATGGGAACGCTTTATTATTGTAATCCCTTCCTACGCGTTCCTTCCAGGAAGAGAATTGTAGTTTCCCTGATTCCTTCTCAAGCAATTATTTAGAGTATGACCAACACCCTTACAACCTGAACAAAATTGTTTTTGCTGATTTTCTAATTTTTTTACTTCATCGCAATTACTAGCTCTATGACCTGTTTTATTACAAAATCCACACTTTTCCTGCGAAGCTTTTAAAGCTGATTATTTCCTACATTCATCAATTGAATGTCCTCCCCAATTACAATATTCACACACTTTTCTTACTCCCACATTATTATAATTCTTTTGATTTTGTTGTTTGAATCTATTCCCATAAAATCTTAGCTGCTGTTGATTATTATTGTAATTAGCATTATTAAAATTATTCCTATTATTCGCGTAGCTACTCCTATACCCGTTTCTATTAAATTGTTGATTACTTTGTACTGCTTTAAATTTTTCACAATCTTTTACTTCATGCCCTAAACCTTCACATAATTGACATTTCACTTGCTGCTTAGCCTTATAATCTTGTACTAGAATTTTAAGTTTTTCGCAATCACTATTATCATGCTCTGTAGTTTCACAAATTGTACAAAATCTAAATTTATTTTCAATGTACAGAATTTTGTAGTATGACCTCTTTTATTACATCGCATATAATATACTTCTGGACAATTTTGAACAGTATGATCAAAGCTATTACAAAAACTACATTTTCTAGAATTTTGAATAGATGAATTTACACATTTATTCGGATTATGCCCTGGTTCTTTACATTTCAAACATAATATATATTCTAAAATATATGTACATTGCGAAGCTTCATGTCCCATTTCTTGACAATACTGACAATGAAAATTTTGTTTCCTATTCAGTTTGCATGAGCTTATTGAATGACCAGATTTACTGCAAAAATTACAAATCAATTTTATCTTATCTTTTACAGCATTACAGTTATTGGAAACATGATCATCTTCTTTGCAATATACACATCCCGCATTTTTGCAAAATAATGCTTCATGGTCACGATCTTTACACATCTGACAAAACATTACTTTATTAATTTGCTGAATATTATCCCCATAAAAATTATTAATCAAATTTTCACTAAAACCTTTTCGCTTTTCTAATTCTTTCTCGATTTTAAGCGCAACTTGTGATAATTCAGAAAATGTGTTTTCATTTGCTAATTCATATTTAATTTCAGATTTTAACCCTTTTTTATAACTACTAGCTACTTTATTATCTAATTCTGTTGCAAAACTTAATTCCTCAGCTTCAGAAGGACGTTCCAATTTTTTTAACTCCTTGATTTTGAAAACTAATTCCCTCACTCTATTATTGTAAGATAAAACAGGCTCTTTATCCTCTTGAATAATTTTTACAACTTTTGCATATAATTCATGAATATCTTCAAAAATCGGATACAATAATCTTATTGCGTTAATCAACTCTGAAATCGAATTCAACCTATTATTTCTCAATGCTCTTCCTACTTTGCCCTTTAATCTAAATTTTAGTAAACTCGTTAAATTTTTTTCATCAATATCATCAATTAAATTTTTCACGTCTTTCAATATTTCGATGTAATCCGTATGTGACATATTTTTCCCATCAAAATCTGGTACATAACCAGCAATCTCTTTTAAACTTAATTTTATTGGCTTTCGTTCTGATTGGTCACCAGAGTGGCCAGCTCCATTTGGAGCTATGTTCACAAAATTATCACTAGAGCAATTTATTTCTACTTGAGCAACCTTACTAGTATCCTGACACTCACTAACTTCAGAAATGTTCTCCTGTTCTATATTATTTAAATCAATTAAATCAGTATTGGATTTTTCAAACTGTTGTTCTATAACAGATCTATTGTTGAATGTATCAGAAATTTCTATTATTTTGAACTTCTATTGTTGTAATATCTTTCACTATTGTATTTAAAAATTTATCAAATTCTTAATTTTCTGTCTTTTCAAAATTGCCCTTCTGTTTACTTATATCATCAATATTCTTAAAAAATGAATTACTCAATGAATTATACCCTTGATCAAATGTAGGTAAAATATCTTTTGACGTGCCTGTTATTAAACTTTGTTCAGCTTGAAAACCTCCAATATCTAAAAACCTATTACTACTTTCTACTTGAAATGTTTCATTTAAAATACTATTTGTAGTGTCGAAAAATTCCTCAGAACTAGCTTTATTTACTTTTGGTGTAGAATTTTGACTCCCCTTAACTATTGGACTTACAACTTTTTTAATAGCACCAGTATCAGAATTAATTTGATCCAATGATATTTTCCCTGAACTCGACGTTTTTATAGGCGATCTTTGTATTTTACTACTTCTTTTAAACGGATTTCTCGTTAAAGATTTTTCAAGCAATTTTTCAAATGATGGATGCTTTTGAATTTGTTGCCGAGTTAATTTTCTAAATGGCAAAGAATCCTCAACGGTTTTATTATCCTTATCACTCATTTGATTTTTTACTATATATAATTTGCTATATACTTTAAATATACTAGTTCGCCCTGAATATATCTGTCCACAATAACAATCTATTCACGACGAAAATAATCGCCAATTCTAATTATATTCGTCCACAGAAATTGAGCCTGTCCGCATAAATTGAATTCATCCGCCTAAAATGATCGTGTCCACAAAATACGAACTTGTCCGAATAAATCTTATTTGTCCCCCGAAAATATATTTGTCTACTTTAAATGTATATCCGTGACCAAAATATGTCCCCGTAAAAGAAATCTGTCCACGTTAAAAAATGTCTGCTTCGAAAATTTGTGTCTGCTCTAACGATATATGTCCGCGATACTGATATGTCTGCACAAGACAAAAATGTGTCCACACAATACAAAAATGTGTGCGCACAAGATAAAAATATGTCCGCTATAAAAATTTCTGTCCACTGTTTAGATATCCATACTAAAGATTTGTGTCCACGATTTAGATTCGTGTCCGCAGTAACAGTTTATGTCCACGATAAAATATGTCCCGCTAAAATAATTTGTCCACGATAAAATAATATATCCTGCTAAAGAAATGTGTCCACGGTTCAGATGAGTCCGCACTCAAGAAATGTGTCCACACTAAAGTAGTATGTCCGCGATTCAATGTGTCCGCAGTTCAATGTGTCCGCGGTTCCGAATTTGTGTCCACGATTTGAATCTGTCCGCACGATTGATGTCCGCATTAAAAATTGTGTCCACTTAAAGGAATGTGTCCGCGTTATATTGTGTCCGCGCTAAAAATTTGTGTCTGCGCTATGAAGATGTGTCCCTATTTTAAATGTTCCGCGTTACAAAAATGTTGTCCCGCGACTCTAATGCCTCCGCGGTTAAAGAAAATGTGTAGTCTGCCGGGCCACTTTACTCGCAAGCGCGCGACCCACGTTTCACGTTTTGCAACTTTGCAAATTTTTACCACCGATGGACTTACAAACTGCTCAAATTAAACCGTCGTATGTTCATTCACTATACGTATTGAATTATATGTCCTGACTTTTACTCAATTTGTTTATTAATAATTCCTTTACCGCTAATTTCAATAAATTATCAAACTTAATTCCTAGTTCTAATTGAAATTGAGATTTATCTACTTGCTCAACTTCTACTTTACTATCTTCAATTTTCGGTATTTGCAAAAATAAATCTATTTCACTATTTATTTTCGATAATTGCTCTATTCATTGCTACCTATTATTTAATAATTTTTGCAAAAATAATTTTTTCCACTTCTTTTCTTTTTAATCACTTTACTTTGACAGTTTTCAAAACTCATTTGATTAATCGGAACAAAATTGGGAACAGTGACCGCTATTGAGCAGATCAAAGGATAGGCCGCTACTCAGCAGACCCAAGGTATAATTAGAGTGACCACTACTAAGCAGGTCGAAGGAAAAGTCGCTACTAAGCAGACCTTGGAAAGGAAGGAAAATAGACTTAATTAATCAAATGATTATCTTTTTAATTTCATTATTTTTAGCTTTGCTATTCCTTGATCTATTTAATAAATTTTAGTATAAACAAACTATTATTTTTGCAATATTTCTATTCAAATAGCTAACTTGTTCGATTTGTATCGGAACCTGGCATTGTATACTTACATTGTAAACAATTACATGTATGAATCACTAATTTTCAGCATTTTTTCCCTTGCCGCAGGATATCTCAGCATCCAGATGATGAATTGACACCAGACAGGATGTAAATTCTTCTGAATATGTTTCTTCACTGCTTGAGCGAAAGACTTTTCTACAAAATATAAATTTTAAATATTTAGTAACTCATAAGATGATTATATCAGTAATTGTAGTGAATATTACATAGATTCACATACGCAACATTGACTTTTACCTTGTATTAGTCAATTCTGCTTCGTTCAAGCAGTGAAGAAACGTATTCAGAAGATTTTCCATCTTGTCTGGTGTCAATTCATCATCTGGATGCTGAGATATCCTGCGGCAAAGGACCTAAAATCATCAAAATGTGAAGACTGAGAAAAATGCATTTAAAGTTTATCAAAACACTTACGTATATTTAACTGGTAATTCTTACATGAACTACTTGGCAAATTTTTCTTATATTTTGGCATAAGATTCCTATATATTAAGCCATGTACGAAGACCCGGGTGCTGTACATGTAGATACCAGTATCGAAGTATAAATTAGCTTTTGTTTAAGCTAATAATTTTTTTCTCTCTGTGAGCCCTCCATTTCCATTCTCTGTATTATTCATGACTCCAGCTGTATCGTTGCACCAAAGCATAGTCGATAGATGAAGCGATTTTGCTGCTGGTCCATAATTTAGTAACGTCTCAATGTATGCTCTTTAAGTATAAGAGTTGGTAGGCAGAGATACTGGTTTATTATTAAAATGGACATAGACCTGATTGAATAATGAGTGCATAAAATTTTTAACAGGTCCTACTTGCTTTGCTAATGTTCTGAACGTCGCACAGTTAGCCTTTATTGCGTCCTCTTCAGGTGTGCTGGTTTCTAAACTTACACGTAGACTAAGCATGGTATGTGCTAAATCAATATATTCATCACAATTTCCAGGGATTACAAATTCTATTGGCGAGTTATCTGTTAGAGACGATATAGGTTTGTGTTGAATCCAATGTGTTCCCTCTATTTTTGTTTGAGTTGGAGGAATGTCAAACATAGATAGTTCCAACTTTAGACATTCATAGAAATGGGTGTGTAAAAATGCCATTTTTATCCTCTAAAAAATGTGTCTCGTTGTTCTACGTTTTCTTTTTTGGTTGGTAGAAGATTTTTATCCTACCAATATGTCTCTCGTTGTGCTAGATTTTCATTTCTGTTTATAGAAAGCTTTTTTTTATACCAGCTGTCTTCCTTTTACTGTTCTTATTTGTAATCTTCTTTGAATCTTTTTTTCACACGACCACTACATTTTCTTCTTTTATCGCGAGTTATTGCAGGGTCAGCGAGCAATTGCATCTGAGCAGGATTTCCATAGCGTAGTACTTTATAATCTGACCCCTCCATCACCTTATTCAGTTTTTTCCAACTTCCAACTTATCCAACTTCTCCAGATTCTCTTCTACGATTCTGAAACGACTCGTTAATTGGTCTGTTATGTGCTGTAACAGCGGGCATGATATTAAAGCCTGTACGTACTGCTTCTTTCTCCACTGCTCTGGCTCCACGAGTGATAACTATCAGGACTCGGCGAAATATACCGGCTAAAAATGAACCGATACTGTCATGGCCTCTTTGATAGGGTGATCCAACGTAAATGTTACCAACACCACTCATATAAGGATGTCTTCCCACACCATAGTATCCGTTGCCAACTTGATAATTAAAATAATCCTCGTAGCGATCCATTTAGTAAACTTTTTTGAAATGAAGTGTTACAGTCAGAGTCCCGTAATGAAATGGTATAGCTTGACCGCACTAATATCTATCCTTATATCTATTTCAATTGTTTGAAATAAGCTGAATAACAATGGTATATACATGGGTGGTGAAAAGCTTTTGATACGTGTACAACCATATTCGTAATTATCGGTATTGATTGATACATCCTTGAGAAATAGTGATTGAACATCACCGATTACATAGGGCTCACATATATCAATATAGATCACAAGCATAGACGGTAAATCATTAGAGAGCTGAGTAGGTCTATCAGACTATAAGCAATTGATTGGCAGTAAAAAGAATTTTTTTATCTTTCTCAAAGCTAAGAATTGTTTAAATTTTTTCTGATAAACAAAGTTCGTGTATAATGCCAGAGCAGTTAGTCTTTCATAACCACCACGTTCTACAATCACCTTTAAATGTTTTGACATGCATTCAAGATTATTAAGTTCTTCAGCTAGTGTAGAAATATTTTTACAATTCCCGGGTCGAATCATTGACCCTGACTTTGTAAATTCCCCCTTTATTACTTTGTTTGTCTCAACAATAGTAAGTGGTACTAGTAAGATAGGAGGTTGATGTGTTGTTGATATTCGTGTGATTTTAAACATTTCTAGATCCCATCCGCCTTCATAACTCTTTTTAAAGATGTTTCTTGCTCAACTAACACGTACTAACTGACCGATTCCGAATTTAGGATCCCGATCGGGTTTATTGCTTTTGTATCGTTGTTGAATATTCTCATGAGCTTTGTCGACATTATACAGAGTTATAGATGCAGGCGTCATTTTTGTTGTAGAATCTTTATTCTCTCGTCGGCAGCATCTCGAAGATTAGTATTGGACACAGTGAGAGACGAGAGAAAATTGAGGGAGGGAAAATCTGTCTCTGTCGCACTTGTGCATTTTCCTCATTTCCTATATGCTTCTCTGCTATATGCTGGACGGAAAGGGGTAAGCGGTTAAAACACTTCTCCAGATGTTTTTCGGGTTTTTTTGACCAGAATTCTTTTTTATTTTCAAATACGGTTCAACTCATCTGCAAGACGCGCCTATAGATGTTTCACATCAAAACACATAAAAACACGAAATTTCCTGAAAAATTATGTCCACGTATATTCACAAATTTATAAGTGCATAAAAATGGTTATCCTGAACGCATTAACTTCCAAAACAGAGAAATCGTAGCTCTGGTTTCAATCGTAAATCGATTACATATTTCGCGATTATATTCAAAGCAAACATACTTTTTCTAAGATACTTTTTTCTCTACTTTCTATTTCTAAAAAATACGAAATGGAATGTTTATTAAAAAAATGCAAAATTTGGATACTTATTCTATTAAATCCAATATCTTTTTGTGTTAACGTAGAGGACGGAACTTTTTCTTTCCACAATGACTGCATAAATTTGTTCTCGAAAATAATGTATTCAACGGAAAAAATCAATAAAAACTGTTACGTACCACCTACACTTTCATCACAAAGGTAAGACTGTATTTGTGTGGAGATTTGTTTTTAAAAGTGGCTACATTGATATAGACTCTTTACCCGTAGTAATGTATTTCTATTAAGTATTTTATATGACTTACCTTTGCTTTTCTTCTTCCGCTGTTTTTATTTTGCTGTCTCGGCTGTCCTCGTCTTTTTCTTTCTGCTTAATTGTGGTTTGGAAGGAACGATAGGTTTTTGAAATCATGTAGTCGTTTTGCGTTCAATGGATAATATCCTTCCTTAAATTCACAAGATAGTACTTTGTAGTACAATGTAAAAACCTCCACCAGTTAACGGACCGCATGGTACGGAGTTCGGACTTAAACACGAGACTAATTAAAATGAGGCTAATTCGACTCTTTTAAAGCCTGAATATGATGATCAATTGTCAAATTGTTAATAATCAGTTTTTAAGGTATAACGGTTGCCGAATAAGTAACACTACTCAGTCGTGTTACAAAATCACAGTTCGCATTGAAAATTTAATCTTTCGAAATCTATGTCTCAATTCTCTTCATGTTTTGAATTTTGAAAAGCTAGTATTTTAATTTACAATTAATAGGTTTAAAAATCAATAACGTAGTAGGAAGTTACAAAACGAAAAGTACTTAGAATCAGCCAAAGAATGCGTCTAAATTTTTTCATCAAGTTTTGATCAATTTTTTTATTTTTCCCAATTGGCAATTTATGACATATTATAAACATTTATCAAGGCGTCTGAGAAAGTTCAGGTGCTCTTCTTGCTCAATTCTAACTATACTAACTGTCGTATTCTAACTGTACTAACTGTGGTAAGTAGTTTACCGCTCACTTTAGCGCACCCAAACAAACCTCGGGACCACCACTCGGGAGGCCTGCTTTAATGCATCATAGAGAGAGAGAGAGAGAGAGAGAGAGAGAGAGAGGGAGAGAGAGAGAGAGAGAGGGAGAGGGAGAGAGAGAGAGAGAGAGACCGCGACGAATACGACTGCACGTGGTGCTGAGTTTACACCTTAGCTGTTCGTATTCGTATTTTCGCGCATGAGATATCTTAATCTTCTTCTACTCGAGGCTCTTTTCTTTCTTTTACCCGAATGCTACCCAATAATAATTAAAACAATTGTGTAGGTACATAATTTCGGCGTTCTGGAAAGGAGAAGGAGGGGGACTATGGTCGAGCTTATTCTGGTGTACGCGCATGTTGAGCTTGCACCTTAACCGCGTGCGGATAACATGCGTAAAAAATAATCTATCGTTATTATTATAAAACATACCCTAGAACTGGCTCCTCGGGCGAATTCTCCTTTTTTTACTAAAAATCTTGTCTTTATTCACTCACACACTCCCTCATACGTGTAACTTTTATTTTATTTGTTGCACAAGTACGTTTTTTTCGAATGCACTTTGGGCACACCCAGCTTCAACAGCGCTTGCAGAAAAACCATTTTATTTTATGTATTCTTCTCTGCAAGTAGAATCTCTTGCGGCAACAACCACACGTTGATTTTCTAGTCAAATGTAATGAAACTTTTTTCACTATTGTTAACCGCGGTAACTACACCTCTCTCAACACATTTTTTAAAATCTTATATGATGGTGGGAGATTCTTCTCTGCAGCACTAAACCTGCGAAACTCATCCTCGCTGCTGTCATCCTCTTCCAACTCTTGTAATAGTCCTCTGATGAAAAAGTCGGTCGAATATTTTCTTCTTATTCTTCTTCGATGTCGTCTCACATAAATTTCATCGAAGGCATTTCTGTTTTTTCTAATGATTGCTCGAGTCCTGCTCGAGGAATCCTCAAGAATCACAATACTCCGATCCGCAAAATTGACCACATTATCATCTACACAACCGACATCGATCGCAAAATCACTTTGGTGATTAATGTGTGGACCGAGAACAGACTGAGTGCATAACGAGTGAAGCGTTCTCGGCGCTATTCAAAAGGGCTTACCTAGCATTTTTTTGTGATAACTCTCACTTTTTATCTTCTCCTCTACACGACCAATTCCAAACCTCTTCAAATTATGCTATATGAACAAGTCCCAATTAGGGGTTTCAAAATATAAAATTATACTATATGAGCAATTTCTTTGTTAGGGTTTCAAAAAAAATTTTCCAAAAATTTTCCGACTCAAAAAGTTTTCCAAAACCTTCCAAAAAAAATTTCCAAAAATTTTCCGACTCAAAAAGTTTTCTAATAAATTTTCCAACACAAAAATTTTCTGAAAATTTTCCGACTCGAAAAATGTTTCAAATTTTCTCAAAAATTTTAATTTTTAAGAACTTGCCATAAATCTTCGTCGAGCGACAAGTATCCTGAGTCCTGTGCTAACTCCTCCTGCTCTCATCTAAGGAGCTCTTCGATGTCGTCCTCAAACACAAAAAACCCAATACCGGTTTAAAAATTAATTAAATGCTCCGGCTCATCGTCCCAGTTTTTTTATACCACACGAAAACATTGAGCGCATTCACAAATGGAAACATTGGTGTGAACGTTTCTATTTTAAAGACTGTTCAAGTGCCTGGTACAGTAATGAGTAGATTGGATACCGAAATGGGTAATATATTAAATTCATCAGATTGTGATAATGAGTGTGATAGATGGTATCGATATCAAAATGTGCTTCACCAGTATCTCCATTTCAAGGATGCCGAACACCTTAATTTGATTAAAACCAAATATGAAAATGATAAGGATGTGCATAATATTTCACAACAAAGTCACTCGGATAATTCCGATGATGATATACAACGAATTGAAGAAGAGGATCGAATCGATTCAAGTATCATTGAGAGCGTGCCAAAAAAATTCAAAACTAAAGCCGCAAATTTATTGCGTAAGTTACGTGTCACTGGTAATATCGAATGGCATAACACTGGTGTTGTGACGATAGGAGGTGTGCGTTTGAATGATGCTAACACAATCAATTTGGTTAATGATGATATGAGGAATAGACAGGGATCCCCACCTCCTGGCCATACGCAATTCGCTGTAGCTGTACGTGAATCGTTTATATCCCGTGAATATATTGGTAATCCTCGTGTGTGGAAAGAGCTTACTCATAACGGTGATAGACGTGTACTAAACAGCATAGTTGAAAGTACACCAAAAGGTAGTATGCTTATTCACACTACACCACTCCGGAGTTCTGCACTAGATGGCGATACCAACCAATTTGAACTCCTAGCACTAGTCGTGGAATTGTTTCACCCGCCGGTGTGCATAGTAGTGATACAGACTTCGCTAGAATCGAAAGCGACAAAAGCACACCACCCCAAATCCAGAATGAAGAAAATCTAGCAAATAGATCGAATAAGAAAACATTGAGTTTAAACGATTCTACCATTAAATCATGGCAACGATTGAGCGGCCAGAAACTAAAAATCTACGGTCAAAATTGAAAAAAAACAGAAGAAGAATTCGTGAAAAATAGTGCTATTGATGAATTAATTGATTTATTACATTTTGAAATGCATGTACCTGGGTACAGATTCTGTAGACCTGGTACAAAACTAACAAAACGTATTGAATGCGGTGAAGTTGGTAGTAACCCATTGGACGAGGCATGTCGACAACACGATATAGTCTATAGTAATAAAAATGGGAATCGACGTAAAGCTGATCAAGTATTAGCTCAATACGCTTTTTCTCGAATGTTAGCAGATGAAACAGCTGCAATTGAACGAACGCTGGCTATGATGACAGCGTGCTGCATGTTTAGTAAGATAACGTTTGAAAAAAATTTTTCACGCATCAGAAGCGCCCGAAAGAAAAAATCAAAGAATAATAAGAAGAGTGCAGATCATAAACAGAACAAAAATAAAAAAGAACGTAAAGAAGTGCAAAAAGTAGGTAAAAAAGAGAAAAAATGCAATGAGTAGCACACGAGTTTTTGAAAATATTTATTATGCTCCTCCACATCCTGCAGCGTATGCTGCTATCGACTAACTAGTTCATGCTGTATGTTCGAAAAAAAAGTTAAAAAAAAATATAATCAAGAAAATATTGTTAAATTGTTGGAGAGTCAAGATGAATATAATTTACATGGACCTGTTATAGATTTGTGAGAAGCTGATTTAATGTATTTGAGATCGCTGAAGTCTTACAACGATGGATACAGTTATGTTTTGACTATCATTGACCTTGTCAGTAAATATAGCTGGTTAGAAACTAACCTAATCAAGGAAAAATCTTCTAAAAATGTTGCTGAAGCCTTCTCTCGTGTCCTCTCGAGAAGCAATGGGCGTATACCAATATGTCTCCAGACGGATAAAGGAAAAGAATTTGTTGGAGGTGAGACGCAACAGATTCTACGTAATAATAACATTACCCATAGAGTAGCAAGTAGACCTGACACAAAAGCGGCTATCGCCGAGAGACTCATACTTACCATTAAAGAACGAATTTGGCGTTATTTCACCCATAAAAATACAAGGAGATAAATTAACGTTTTGCAAAAAATAATAGAGGCCTATAATCAAAGCAAACATTTTGCAACAACTGTATTTAGATAAGTGTGAGTACACTATCTAATATGATTTTATCCCTCGGTAGATTGTTAATATTCTTTTGTTGACTTATATCGATCTCTCCGAGGCAGCGGTTATGAAAGGGTTTAAGAAAACAAAATCCCTTTCTTAAAAAACGACGTTTCGGCGATCATTGTCGCCCTCATAAGGAAACTGTCAAATTTTATTAGATAACAATAAACATACAAATTTCAGAAGAACAGAATAATACATACAAAAGCGATATTTTTGAAACTTACATATTGGAGCAGATATGATTTGTGTACATCTCGATAATCCTTTCCCTCGGCTAGTTAACAGCGGGGGAAGAGAGAGGCCGAGTGACACAGCTATTGTTTATGCGGCTTTGTCAGATACTGTCTCGGAAGTGAGGAAGTAGTCGGCAGCCGTTGCTTATATATTGAGAAGAGTCTTTCGCGCGGTTTGTTTACGTATGACGCTACACATCACCTCATCTTTTCGATGTACACAGAATCGATTTGAATTCTTAAGCTGGTATATTGAATGTGTGTACACGTTATTGAGTTTTTGGGTATCCTCTTTCTTATTGATACCATTATCTTGCAAATGTATATGCATCATTTCCGAGATTAATCTTTTATTTAAATTATTTTCTTTATCTTTTCTTTATACTAAATTTTTCAAAATTAAATTTTTGATTATACTTTTCAATATGCTCCGAAATGACACTATCCTTAGACTTCCTATGTTCCTCAATACGTGTACACACATTTCTATTTGTTTGGCCTACATATGTAGCCGTGCAATCATTACATCCAAGTTTATAAACAACATTTTTCCTTAGGTGTTTTTCTTTTTTATCCTTTCCTTTCACAATTATATTGCCCATATTACTGTGTATTTTTGGAATGGTTGTAATGTTGTTTTTCTTAAACGAATGATGCACTCGCTCATAAAAACCATTGATGTACGGTATACTAATGTGATTGTTATGTACATTAATCTTCGTACGTTGCTCCGGTTGTCTTGTTATTTTGATTGCAGATAATCGTTTTTTGACGTATTTATCTATGAAATCAGAGGGGTAATCATTATCAAATAATAGACCTTTTATAATGCCAATGTTTTTCTGGTGAAAACATTTGTCTGATAACTTTACCGCTCTGTCAACTAGATTATGCACCATGGCAATTTTTTGACTAAACGGGTGTTGAGATTTAAAGTGCAAAAATCTACCAGAGAAAGTTGGTTTCGTGTACCAATTAGTTTTTATTCTACCTGCTTCATTAATCAATAATACGTCCAAAAAACTTATGGATTTGTTTACCTCCATTTAATGCGTAAATTGGAGTCTACTATTATACGAATTAAATATTTTCAACATTTCATCTACCTTTCCTTTCGGAATGCAAGCAATGATATCGTTGACATAATGGAAAAAGAACACAGGTTGATAAGTTAATTTTGAAATGCACTCCGCTTCAAGATAATCCATAACAATGTCAGCGAATAATCCCGAAATTGGAGAGCCCATGGGTGTACCAAAAGTTGTTTGTAAAATTTACCATTAAATTGGAAGTAAGTATTATCCATAAGCAGACTACAACCGTTCAAAATCTCGTCAAGTGGAATTTCAAACTTTCTCGCTATTTGTATGTATCTTTTTTCGATACTCTGCATGACTAATGCTTTATCAATATTTGTATATAACGATTTTACATCTAAGCTAACAATACAGTGGTCATTCGGAATTTTTACATTTTTTATTCTTTCTATAAAATCGTAACTATATTTTATGTATGAACGAGGTTTATTAATACTACTTTGTAAGATTTTATATAAATACTTTGATAAAAAATATGTAGGCGAGCCTATTGTTGTAATAATAGGCCTTAGAGGATGGTCTCTCTTGTGGATTTTTGGAAAACCATACGCTTTTGGTAAACATGTGTCAGTTTGTGTAAAAAACTGTTTCTTATATTTTTTACCAAAAAAACCATTTTCATTCCACATATTTGTTAGTTTCTTAACATTCGATTGCAATTTTGATAATGGATTTTTCTTAATTATACTGTATGTGCTAGTGTCAGCTAAAAGATTTCCCACCTTGTTGATATAATCGTGTTTATACATCGCAACCGTTACATTGCCTTTATCAGCAAAGGTGAACATAATATCTTTATGGGTCTTAACGAAATTCTTTGTTTCCGTTAATCTATTCTCAAAAATCTTTTCTTCTATTGTAATGTGTATCGTTTTATTACGGTGTTGTGTGATTGTATTAATTAATGTGTTTCGGACTCTATTTGCAAGGTATGTATATAACAATCATATTGGTATACCGTACATCAATAGTTTTTATGAGCGAGTGCATCATTCGTTTAAGAAAAATAACATTACAACCATTCCAAAAATACACAGTAATATGGGCAATATAATTGTGAAAGGAAAGGATAAAAAAGAAAACCACCTAAGGAAAAATGTTGTTTATAAACTTGGATGTAATGATTGCACGGCTACATATGTAGGCCAAACAAATAGAAATGTGTGTACACGTATTGAGGAACATAGGAAGTCTAAGGATAGTGTCATTTCGGAGCATATTGTAAAGTATAATCATAAATTTAATTTTGAAAAATGTAGTATAAAGAAAAGATAAAGAAAATAATTTAAATAAAAGATTAATCTCGGAAATGATGCATATACATTTGCAAGATAATGGTATCAATAAGAAAGAGGATACCCAGAAACTCAATAACATATACACACATTCAATATACCAGCTTAAGAATTCAAATCGATTCTGTGTACATCGAAAAGATGAGGTGATGTGTGGCGTCATACGTAAACAAACCGCGCGAAAGACTCTTCTCAATATATAAGCAACGGCTGCCGACTACTTCCTCACTTCTGAGACAGTAGCTGACAAAGCCGCATAAACAATAGCTGTGTCACTCGGCCTCTCTCTTCCCCCGCTGTTAACTAGCCGAGGGAAAGGATTATCGAGATGTACACAAATCATATCTGCTCCAATATGTAAGTTTCAAAAATATCGCTTTTGTATGTATTATTCTGTAATAAAATTTGACAGTTTCCTTATGAGGGCGACAATGATCGCCGAAACGTCGTTTTTTAAGAAAGGGATTTTGTTTTCTTAAACCCTTTCATAACCACTGCCTCGGAGAGATCGATATAAGTCAACAAAAGAATATTTTGCAACAAAAATGACGCCTGCATCTGTAACTTTGTATAATGTCGCTAAAGCTCGGGAGAATATTCAATAGCGCTATAAAAGCAGTAAACCCGATCGGGATCCTAACTTTGAAATCGGTCAGTTAGTACGTGTCAGCCGTGCAAGAAACATCTTTGAAAAGAGTTATGGAGGCAGTTGAACTTTAGAAATTTTTAAAATCGTACATCTCATTTGAAAGAGTATTTGGTACGCTGGAAGGGTTACCGAAATTTAATTCTTGGATCAAGGTCAGTCAATTATCGTAAAAATGAAAGATGATCAATTTTGTGTAATTCCACCCAGCAACAGCAGTATGAAGTATTTCTCGGGAAACACAATAACACATTATACTACGCAGTTACCGCAAAATATTAAATTACACGCTTCGTGGAATGTCGTCGTGATAGAGATTAAAATTCCGCTGACGTTTCAACACGTGTCACCCAATAAAAAAGGGAGTACAATTCTACTTAAAAATATACCACTTACTACTATTCAGACAAATAAATTATAAAGATATTTCCACACTGGTTGTAGTACTTAATAACTTTAAATGCATGTCAAAACATGTAAAGGGTACTGTTGAACGAAAAAACTAACTGCTCTGACATCAGACACGAACTCTGTTTGTCAGAAAAAATTTAAAAAATTCTTGGTTTTCAGAAAGATAAAAAAATTCTATTTACTGCCAATCAATTTGTTATAGAGTCTGATAGACCAGCTCAACTTTCCAATGGTTTACCGTCCATGCTCATGATCTATACTGATATATGCGAACCCTATGTAATCGGTGATGTTCAATCATTATTACTCAGGGTAATAATCATGTATCAATCAATACCGATAATTACGAATATGGTTGTACACGTATCAAAAGCTTTTCACCAACCATGTAAATACCATTGTTATTCAGCTTATTTCAAACAATTGAAATAGATATAAGGATAGATATTAGTACGGTCAAGCTATACCATTTCATTACGGGACTCTGACTGTAACACTTCATTTCAAAAAAGTTTACTAAATGGATCGCTACGAGGATTATTTTAATTATCAAGTTGGCAACGGATACTATGGTGTGGGAAGACATCCTTATATGAGTGGTGTTGGTAACATTTACGTTGGATCACCCTATCAAAGAGGCCATGACAGTATCGGTTCATTTTTAGCCGGTATATTTCGCCGAGTCCTGATAGTTATCACTCGTGGAGCCAGAGCAGTGGAGAAAGAAGCAGTACGTACAGGCTTTAATATCATGCCCGCTGTTACAGCACATAACAGACCAATTAACGAGTCGTTTCAGAATCGTAGAAGAGAATCTGGAGAAGTTGGATAAGTTGGACGTTGGAAAAAACTGAATAAGGTGATGGAGGGGTCAGATTATAAAGTACTACGCTATGGAAATCCTGCTCAGATGCAATTGTTCAGCTCATTTCAGACAATTGAAACAGGTATAAGGGATCAGTGTGGTCAAGCTATACCATTTGATTACGGGACCGTGACTGTAACACTTCATTTCAAAAAAGTTTACTAAATGGATCGCTACGAGGATTATTTTAATTATCAAGTTGGCACCCTACCAAAGAGGCTATTGTGGTATTGGTTCATTTTTAGCCGCTATATTTCGCCGAGTCCTGCCACTTATCACTCGTGGAGCCAGAGCAGTAGGGAAAGAAGCAGTGCGTATACGCTTTAATATCGTGTCCGATGTTACAGCACATAACAGACCAATTAATGAGTCGTTTCACAATCGTATAAAAGAATCTAGAGCAGTTCTTAAAAGAAAAGCTGAAGAAAAACTGGATAAGCTCATGGAGGGGTCAGGTTATAAAATACTATATAAGAGAACGAGTAGAACCTGTCAATAATTATATGCATTCACTATTGAATCAGGAAGATGTGTATTTTAATAATAAATCAGTATCTCTGCCTACAAACGCTTATGCTTATAGAGCATACAGTGAGACATTATTAAATTATGAACCAGCAGCAAAATCATCTCATCTATCGACTGTGCTTTGGTGTGCACAGCTAGAGCCATGAATAATACAGACAATGTAAATGAAGGGCTCACAGAGAGAAAAAAATTATTGGCTTATAAAAAATCAGTTGACATGATTGGACACCTTCACTCAGACGTGCTCAGACTTCAGTCAAGAGAGACTCTTGATAAACGGTCTTGAGGTAAGGGTATGTCTATTGAAATCACGAGACAATTTTTGCCTAATGGACCCCACCGACACTTTTTTCGTACACATTGTAGAGGCGAATCTTCTCGTTCGACATGTAAAAATCAGTCCTGGAATATTGTTGGTCCACGCTCAATCACTTTCGAAAGCAACAGCTAAATATCCTCTCGCAAGAGTAGAAGTGAAAGCGATTACAATGCACAGAGGTGTTCATGGTAAAACTTTAGACAACGTGATACTAGGTCAATTTCCGAAGAGAATCATCGTTAGATTTTTCAATAATAGAGCATTTAAAGGAGATCGCTCGCCCAACCCCTTTAGTTTTGAGCAGTTTCATATAAACTTTTTGTATTTATAGGTTGACGGAGTTCAAGTGCCTTCAAAACCTTTGCAACCAGACTTTTCAACAAAAAATTTTTATGTTGATCCATATCATACTCTATTTTTCGGTACCGGTATACATTTTCTCAATGATGCAAATAGTATAACCCGTGAATCCTACCCGAACGGTTACTGTCTCTTTGCATTTGACCTTACACCGGATTTATCGGCGAACGAAAATAGTCATTGGAATTTGATTAAACACGGTAGTATGAGGTTGGAAGTACGCTACCATTATCCCTTAATAGAGACACTTAATTGCATCTAGTACGCTGAGTACGAGAATATTCTGGAAATTGATGCTTCTCGTCAAGTTATCGTCGATTTTAGCAGTTGATAAACCTACTGCACAGATGGCGCTATGCTATTGTACTTCATACTTCACATATAAAAAATCTCTAACGATGGATGTAACCAGCTATTCTGTTCACAAATTTGATAGTGGATATTCTTCAAATACTAAAAAATCTTTCGAAAATTCATTTCCACACTGTTGGTGTTTTTCGAGCAGATCAGATACTAAAAGTGTGGACGAAACCGACAGCATTTATTGTCAATACGGCTGATCATACGAAATCAGGTATGCACTGGGTTGCTACATACGTCGATAAATCTTGTAACGCCTTTTACTTCGATAGTTTTGGGCTACCACCATTTATACCAGATCACAGCAATCGTCTTCGCAAAAATTGTAAACGATTTCGCTGGAATAGTATTCGCTTACAGAATGATTCATCAGACATATGTGTGTAATATTGCATCATGTTTCTACATTATATGAGCGCTGGTTTAAGTTACCGTAAGTTTATCCTAATTTTTCTGACAATCTGCAAAAAAATGATGACTTTGTCAGAGGTTATGTACATTGTAAGAAAAGAGCTGATGATGCGTTTGTTGAAAACGGTGGCTGTATTGTCAGATGTTTGCAAAAATGTTATACGTCTAAAATGTCGCTGCTGTAAGCTAACTACGCTACTGTACTGTTTTGTTTTACCCCACCTTGAGAATGTTATATATTAGACTCTTCCACTACAACTCTCCTAATGCATTAAAACAGTTTGATCCGTGTGACGAGCCTTCAGTTGTTACATGAACACTCGAGACGTGAACTACTAAAATGGATCTCCATCAAGCTTCATTAAACCCACAACAGCCACTAGTTATTTTGTGCATTATATTCAGTAGATAGTTGATACTCAAAGAAGATCATTGTGGGTTTAGAATATAACTCTTTTCGGGATGAATTTAAGTGTATGTTTTTCATTTCAAAATTTTTCTCTGGAAACGAAGATTATCGAAGAGGGTATACATATAGAGGTGAGAGTTGGACACTTAAATTTTTTAATGATAATTTAACGAAAACCATTTCAATCGATGAGTGTGTAGTACAGAGTGGTTCGGAGATGTCTAATAAAATTCTCTCGTCTGTTATATTGAATGATTGTTCATTTAATTGTTTAAAAAATTATATATCAAACTGTATTGATTTACGTCTGCAATGCTTGATAGAGATAGAAGATAGTGTTAGTAATGTTGTAAAAAGTATCGCACAATATATTGTAAACAAGAGTAGATATGAAAATTCTGAGATACTGTAGTATACAAAAAGTATTGTAACGAAATATATAAATTTAATCGACGACAATATAATAACCGAGTTTTAATATAACGTGCATGGTTACTGTAAAAAATATCACTGTTACTGTAAAAAATATCTCCCAAAAAATTTTCTTTACAAAAATTTGACAACCTGTGTTTTAAAAATTTTGCAAATTACACTCTGTATTAAGAGAAAAAAATATTGTAATATGAGATCACCCTCACTATGTGTGTGAGGTGTGTGAGTGGAGAGGAGTTATTTTGTTTGGGGCATTAGCCCCACTCTGTGTTTTAAAAATTTTGGAAATTAAAATTTGTTTTAAGAGAAAAATGATTGTAACATGATATTACCCCCACCATGTGTGCATGTGTGTGTATGGGCGTGGAGAGGAGGATTGTTTGGGTGTTACTCCCCACTCTGTGGGGGTCTCCCACCACTCGGGAGTAGTTTGTGGGGTGTTTGTTTGGGCGCGCCAAAGTGAGGGGTAAACTACTGTGGTATTCTAACTGTGGTACTTTTTATTCTCTTTTTCTTATATAATACATTGTTTTAAGAAAAAATTAAAAACCTTTAATTTTCTTATGGGTTTTTGAAAAGGTTTTCAAAATTTAAGGTTAAGACGATTCGATAAATTTTTACAGTTTGTCATAAATTGTCAATTGGCCAAAATAAAAAAGTTGCTTAAAACTTGGTGAAAAAATTTAGACGTATTCTTTGGCTAATTCTAAGTATTTTATGTTCTCATTTATTTTTTCGTCGAATGTATTATTTTCGAGAAAAAAATTCGTGAATGTTTGGACAAAATTTTGCACTTCAGGTGCCATTTTCTTACCACGATATTGAATTTCCGAATTCGGAACCCAACTTACTAAAATATAGTAAGATCAGTTAACATATGTACCAATGTGTACTGATTAAATTTAAAAGCTGCACATGGATCCATCAATTTAGTATTCAAATAGATGTTGAATATTAACAAACATTCAATTTGATTGAAAATGACAATAAAACGAAAAATGTATTTCAAGTTTATAATTAAATAAATGTTTCTTATAAATGGATTGCAAATTTTAATAAAATAAAAAATTAAATAAATTTTCGTTTCCGCATATTTTCATTATTCAAACAAGACAAACATTTATTTTTTGTGCTGAATGACATATGTTTCATGCCATTAATTATTTTGTTTAAATAATACTTTTAACCGAATTGTTTCAACAAAAAAATTAAATTAAATATTATAAAATTTAACTTCATACTTTAAGGGGTTATGCCTGAGTTAAAATTAAAAAAAATCAAAAAATTTTTTATTTGATTTTTTAAAGGCAAATTTACTGTAGAATAAGCTGCTGAAGTCCTTTTTGCCCGAAAAGATTCCGCTACAAAGTTATAGGCCAAATACTAAAAAAATATAATTTTTCAAAATTGCGTATTATTGATGTTTTGTCTTGTAGCACTTTTGATTATTCAAAACAATTGCCTTTTCATAGAAAATGTAAAATTAAATGCGTTTACAAACTCCTTTTGAAAATGCAATTTTATTAAAAAAACACACATATTATTTACTGAATCATTACAAACTGTAAATAACTAATTTTTATAAAATCGTAGATTTTATTTTTATTTTAAATGTTCAAAATAAAATAAATTTAGAATTTAAATGTAATTTTTTAATCAAACTTATAAAAGGATAAAACAACATACGTGCAAATTTAAATTACCGGCTGAAAACATGGCACCTTACAGCGTATGGAAAGGGAAATCTCTATTTTACCGACCTATTCGAGTTTGCATTCAGACATTAGCTGTTTCGTCTGCTGTCTGTCGTTTAGTGCAAGCTGGATGTTGTGCTATTACGATAACTTCTGAGTCTACTAATCTTCAAATTTAGATAAGTGTTTGGACTATAAATAACATATTATTTGTGAAGAATTGGTTCTTTGTGAGTGTATTCTTTATTTTTAGGTATACGGACTATGAATATCATGTGCACGCCTGTGTGTTAGATAGTCTCAAAGCAGCTCAAAGTCTACTGTAATTGTTAACAATTCTGTTAAAAAATGGGTAAGCAATTACAAAAATTATATTCATGTAAAATATGTTGATTGTGAATGCGTATCAAAAAATTAAATTTCAATTTCAGCTTTTGATACTGGTACATCAACATGTACAGCACCCGGGTCTTGATAAATCCCATAATACATAGGTGTTTTATGTTAAAATATAAAAGAAATATGCCAAGCAGTTCATGTAAGTACTACTCGATAAGTATACATAAGTGTCTTGCATAAACTTTAAATGCATTTTTCTCATGTTTTGAATTTTTATGATTTTAGATCACTTGCCGCAGGATTTCTCAGGAATCATCAGCCCAATCAAGAATCCTTCGTCATTGCTTGAACGGAGGGAAATTGGCTAAGGTAAGTTTAAAGAATGTTACGCATGTGAACATATGCATAATTCACTATAATTATGAATATTACCTTATGTGTTTCTCAATACTTAAAATTTTTATTTTTCAGTAATCGCTTCTGTTCAAGCTGAGGAGAAAGACATTTAGAAGATTGTCCATCCAGTTTGGTCTATATTCATCACCCGGATGCTGAGAATTCGTATGGCAAAGGGAAAAATCTGATCAAATTTAATACTTCACACATGGAATTGTTTGTATAGTAAATATAGATATATAATTGTTTAAAAATATGTAAAATTACAATTAATATGTATACTTTAAGTAGGAAAAGGAATTTTTTTAATATTACTTATAAATAATTTTTTTTGCCTAATAACAAATAACTTGTTTTTTTTCAGGTTTAACTCAGGCATAACCCCTTAAGGGGTTATGACAGTGTTAAAACCTGAAAAAAAAGAAAAATTGTTAGTGTTGAAAAAAATTAATAGATATATAGGTGCTCTAAAAACTATATTTTTGCTTTCAAATACAAGTATTATACATCACTTTTATGCATAAATAATATGCATAAAGTGAGTGTAACATTTAAAAACAATTAAAGGTATTTGCTTACCAAAAATCATGATTTTCATCACTTTTATTTACTTGCCGCATGTTTCTGATGGAACCGTACCATCAATCCTGTTGAATCAAAGTGCCAAATCTTCATTATGAGTCTGGTCTCAGACTAAGTGGAACAGATTCCTGAAAAACACAAAATTAATATAATTAATTAAACATATATTGACAATATTAATAATTATAGTGAATGTTACATATGTAAACATACGTAACATTCACTTTGAACTTATTTTTGCCAATTCTGCTCCACTCAGTTTGTGACCGTACTCATTAGGAAGGTTTTCCACTTTGGTTCATCCGGATTGATGTTATGGTTCCTTCAGAAAGCTGCGGCAAGTACATCAAAAGCATGAAAAAACTAAATTTGAGTAAAAGGCATTTAAAGTTTATAATGTAAATCATACAAATGAACTCAGCTATACTTACAGAAAATATCCGGCATACCTTGATTTGCTTTTGATACTCAAATATACATACAATAAAGTATATTTGATGGTACGCGCTTGTCATGCTGTGTGATAATAGCATTTAGAAGCTGAAAATAAAATAAAAATTATCGTTAGCTATTCATAATCAAGTTATGTTTATGAATTACAGTTACATACAATACTTACCATTATTAAATACACTTCAAGTTCTTAAAAGGTATGCAAAATAATACTTCAGGCAGTCAATATAAGCTCCCATTTTGCTGGCTTGCACCCGTATACCTAAAAGCAAAAAATATACCAACAAAGAAAAAGCTCATTATGAACACTGTTATTACAAATTAGTTTCCAATACTTATCTGAATAATGTTTGTACTCTGCAGAAGCTCTTGCACTTTTGCAACACCACTATAAGGTTATAAGCATTGCTACAGCAGCTAGCAGACTAACTGCACTGATCTAGTATCTTGGATGAAAAACAGCTGTTTGGCTGCTTTCTGCTGCTTTACAGAAAATTCTACTATACCGATCAAACAGAAATCTTCATTCTCGACTAGACGCTGTGAGGCACAACCTATTCGAGTGGCAAATTCAAATTTGTTGAATGCCTTTACTTTAACACATTGAGTTTAGTAACATAAAATCACACATAGAAAAATTAATTTTACAGATTTTATTTATTTTACGGAAATAATTAAATTAATAACTCTTGAGAAAAAAACGGTTTGTAAAACGGTTTTTAAGTCATATTTTCAGTAAGATTTCTCATGAAATTACTCTGTAAAAAGTGGGTTGGGTTAGAACAATCCTTTCCACAAGTTTGGCCTAATTAAAATATTTAAAAATCATGATTTTTCAAAAATTTACTTGAAACAGATTTGTTAGTTTTTTGTTAATATCTTCGAGGAAAATTTTTTTAGCCAAAAACGGCTTTCAGGACCATATTCTACAGACTATTAACTATGAAAAAAGTGAATAAAAAAAAAATGGGTATTTTCAAAATTTTAACACTGTCATAACCCCTTAACCGAATGAGCGTCAGCGTTATAAGTACATTGTGATATCCATATTTATTATATTATTTACATTGCATATCAATTATAAACAAATTAGCTGAGGAACCAGCAGCAAGCGAGGCAAAATTTGCTAGTCAAGAATAAAAAAGAGCAGTAACTTGGTTGGTTATATAAAGTCATATACGTCAGTTTAAAGTGTTGTGTAGTAAGTGTAAGGTCGAGTTACTTTGATATATTTTTACGTACTCACTAACTTAATCTAATCGTAAACTTTATAATTGAATTTCTTCTGTTTCGGCTTTTTTAATTTTTTATTTATTTACCGTAGAATAGAAGAAAAAAGAATGAATCTAGAACGTTGATTAATTTTAGAAAATGTCGTAAATAAATGCGATTTATTCATTTATGATTCAGAAAATTCCATGAAAATACTGGATTTTTTTATTTTTTATTTTAAAGATGACCAACCTTAACCAATTCGTAATATGATTACTGATCATAATGAATTATAAAGCTCATTATATTTTATTGAGTTTGGGAGATTGTTTACTTCCATTCATTGCGTTATCTTACATAGGAGCTAATTAAAGATGAAGTGAAACTGTATTTCCGTACCTTACGTTTTATAATTAGCCACTACACTTCCCTGTTTAAACAGTACCAGGGGCTTATTCAGTTAAATTTTTGTCTGTCACTATGCTTACACTTCATTATTATTCTAATGCTTCAGCTGTAGGAGAACGAAGTTGGTATAATGTTACTGATCAGACCAACGATGAAGCAGTTTTAGTTTATTCGGAAGAGTTAATTAAAGAATTCGATATAAAAAATCCCCTCCTAGAAGATGAACTTGCTTTGATTTTATCGAGAGGTATAAGATTTCTATTTTCAGGATAGTATAATTAGGACAATAGAATAGTATATTACCGGCATATTATTTTACGTTTATATTGTTCTTAACAGATATCTTACTAGCCAGAGTCCTCACTCGCTCGGTACATGAATATTTATTAACTTTTAATAAATAATATAATATTATTTAATTATATTAACTTTATTATTTATTAATTATATGAACATTTAAATTATATAAATACATATTTTTCAAGTAAGTTAAATTATACGTAATTTAGATTTTGTTTGTGTATAATAATATATTTTTCTTTATCATCATATTATTTTTATTAATTATTGCTTTACCAAACAGATGGAATATTCTTATAGAAAAAGTACATTGGTAAAGCTAAAAGAAAAATTAAAATAAAAAAAATTAATATTTATGGTAAAATGTATTTAATTTATTAAACTAATAGATGATATAAAAAAATTATAAATTTACAAATTCACATTTCAGGTGTGTGTGTATGTGTATATATATATATATATATATATATATATATATATACACCTGAAATATGAATATGTATATATATACATATAGGTGATTCGATGTGAAATCGAAAAAAAATATTTTTTACCTATCCAAAAATATATAGATGTTGTTCTATAGAGTGTCAAAATATCTCATGAATTTTTCAGAGTTTCATTTTCGTGAGTTATTTTGACACGCTATAGAACAACATCCATAAATGTTTGGATAGGTAAAAAGTTTTCACATGTACGCACACACGCACGCACGCACGCATGCACACACGCACACACACACACACACACATATATATATATATATATATATATATATGGGTGGTTCTCTGACAAATCGAGCTGTCGATTTTTTGACCCTATCGAAAAAAATTTTTAAAATGTTCCTAAGAGACACATGAGTATCCCTGAATTTTTTCAGATTTTTTGCATCAAGTATCTTCAAGTTACAGAGGATCAAAGTTGATGAAATCATGTTTTTTGCTTTTTCGGGCTACTTTCATTAATTTATAGAGCCTCAGGGAAGCATTTTTCACTATAGAGGTATAGAACATTTTTTTCTGCAAATTTTCTAAGCTATTCAAAAAAAATATTTTTGATGTCGTATATATATGTTTTAAGAAAGTTATAGGTCATTTAAGCTTTAAAATCAAGTTTTAGGAAAGTTCGATCATCCGCATCATAACCAAAAAATTTATGAAGATACCTTATTTAAATACAAAAAAGTCTGCGAAAGACCCAGAATGTCAGAGGCCTTGGTCTCTGTAAAAAATCATTATTTCCGTTCATATATGAAAAAAATTTAGTTTTATTGCTGTATCGAAGAATTTAACCAATTTTATCAATTACGTAAATTTTTTTATAATAATTTCAATCATTAAAAAAATGATAAGGTTAGTGAAATGCTTCGATATAACAATAAAACTAAATTTTTTTCATATATGAACGGATATAATGATTTTTTACAGAGAAACCAAGGCCTCTGACATTCTGGGCCTTTCGCAGACTTTTTTGAATTGAAATAACATATCTTCATGAATTTTTTGGTTATGATCCGGATGATCGAACTTTCCTAAAACTTGATTTTAAAGCTTAAATGACTTATAACTTTCTTAAAACATATATATACGACATCAAAAATATTTTTTTTGAATAGTTTAGAAAATTTGCAGAAAAAAATGTTATATATCTCTATAGTGAAAAATGCTTCCCTGAGGATCTACAAATTAATGAAAGTAGCCAGAAAAAGCAGAAAAACATGATTTCATCAACTTTGACCCTCTGTAACTGGAAGATACTTGATGCAAAAAATCTGAAAAAATTCAGAGATACTCATATGTCTCTTAGGAACATTTTAAAAATTTTTTTCGATAGGGTCAAAAAATCGACCAGTCGATTTGTCAGAGAACCACCCATATATATATATATATATGTGTGTGTTACTGTAAACATATGTTACTGTAAACTTACTTACTATATTTTTATATTTTACTTTTTTGTATATTACTTTTTATATTTTTTATATTTTACAAGGATCTATTTTATTAATTCCCTGTTGATAAAAGCCACGTAGTATTACCACTTGGTACTATTCTCTATGGAGATAATCTACGTACATATAAATATTGTTCCAAAAGTGCGGTTTTTTATCTTCAAAAATGTACCAAATAAAAAAGATCGAGATGTTACTCAAATTAACAGGTCGTAAACATATGCTACTATAAAAATATGGTATGGTAGTGACTTTGTTACAGAACTGACATTTGTCAACTAAATGTTACGCTATAAAGAGCGGTTAATAAATAATAAAATTTCCTTACGTAAGTTGTTTTGCCCGAAGATATTTAACTTTTTTCACTCATTTAGGTGGTGTGTGTGTACACACACACACATATACCCACACACCCACACCCACACCCACATACACACACACACACGCACACAACCCAAATGAGCGAAAAAAGTTAAAAATCTTCGGGCAAAACAACTTGCGTAAGGAAATTTTATTATTTATTAACAGTAGGTGTACCAGGTACGTTCTGGCCCCGCTGGGGGACCTGGCCCCGCTACCGTCGTAGATGGGTAGGGGGGAGCCAGCTCACCGGAATATACAGAGGTACGTTTTAGCCCCGCTGATGGGGAGGGGGGCTAGTGCAGCGGCGGCGGCGGCGGCGGAGAGAGCGAGAGAGATGGGACTAGATGTTAGTAAAATTTTCGATAACAAGATTTTAGCCTCTCTCTCTACGAGCTATATTATCAGACAGTATATCAGCTGCCTATACTGCTGTATTTTTTTGTAGAGTCTCGTCTGACTAATGTGTTTTGCTATTCTTTTATGAAGATGCGTCGAATGCATTGGTCAATAGCAGTATATTTATTTTTTCTTTGGAGATCTAAAAGGTTTTTCCTTTTTGCTGATAAATGCTAAAAGGTTTCTCGACGGTGCCAAAAAAGGACGTACACTCGCACAAAAATAGGGCCGTACTTTTAGAATGAGAAGAACTAATTGGAGGAAAAACTGCGATACTGAAAAAAATCCCTTTAGAGAAGGGGGGTGTATAGATATACTTTCGCGAGTTTTCCCAAACACTAGTTTCATCAGTTTTCGAACGAATTTCGGCGAAGCATCAAGTAAAAAACTTCCACATTTTTCGAGCAACATTTTCCGTTTATTATTGTATGAATTCTCTTTTTCAATTTCAATTATTTTTCAATTATTCTTTATTAAGAATAATAATTTTGGTGGTGTTGAAGTGTATTATTGAGCCAATCTACAATGGAAGTAAGTACATACTACATATTTGTTTATCCTAGTATATATTTGTATGTGTGCGTGTGAGTATGCGTGTGCCTGTGTGTGCGTACGCGAGTGTGCGGATGTGTTTAAATGTATGTGCGCATGTGTGTGTATATATATGCGTTTGAATGTGTATATGTGTATGCTTTTAAATGTGTGTGCGTGTGCGTATGTGTGCGTGCGTACGTGTGTGTGTGTGTGCGTGTGCGTGCGTGCATGTGTGCGTGCATGTGTGCGTGTGTGTGCGTGCGTGTGACTATGCGTGTGAGTGTGTGCGTGCATGCGTGTGAGTGTGCGTGCGTACGTGTGAGTATGCGTGTGAGTGTCCGTGCGTGCATGCGTGTATGTATGCATGCGTGTGAGTATGCGTGTGAGTGTGTGTGCGTGCGTACGTGTGTCATCAATTTTTAATAAAAACAACAAATAATTTTTTTAATATTTTTTTTGATTTTTTAAAAATAGTTTTTAATTTTTATGTATTAGTTTTGTAAGGTTTAAATAATAATTTTTGTGTATTAGTATTGTAAGGTTTAAATAATAATTTTTGTGTATTAGTTTTGTAAGTTTAAATAATAATTTTGTAATTTCTTAATAAATAAATAAAAAAGTGTGTGTGTGTATGTGTATGTGTGTATGTGCATATATGTGTGTGTATATGTGTGTGCATGTGTGTATGTGTGTGTATGTGTATGTGCATATATGTGTGTGTATGTGTGTATATGTGTGTGTGTGTAGTGTATGTGTATATATGTGTGTATGTGTGAGTGTGTGTGTGTGTGTGTGTGTGTGTTATAAATAAAATGTACAGATAAATTTTGTAAATAATAAAAAGTATTTTTATTCTGAAAATTATATGTATTTTATAGTTATTCATGTATTTTTTTAAACTAACTTCCTAACATCTCCACTGATTGGATTGTATTGAACAATACGATCATGAAGAATCAAACAGTAAGCAGCTGTATTATCGGCGAAATCCTCCCTTGTTTCAAATTCAAGATGTACATCCACAGGCGCACTTTTGATAGATTCATTTTGTTTGGAGTAGTCGATAACTATTAAAGGTAATTTCGTAATAAAATTGATTTTATTAAGTATAGGCTCATTTTCTTTTCCATAGTATGCACTTTGGAAATTAGCGTACATATCATATAATACAGCATACTGATTTTGATTTATGTTTAGATTTAGATTTCCATACGGGTAGCACTGAGAGTTTAGAAATAATTTTACATTACTAATATTACAGTGATCAAAATTACTGGCATTGGCATTTGGTACACTTTTACGTGCAGTCTGGAATGCTAAAATGACAAATCGTGGTTTTTCTAATTGATTTGATGTTTTGACACTCCAAACGTGCTTTGATGTGAGGGGTAATTTTGGGTATTCATACAACTACCATGTGCGATAACTCATTGTAATTGCTCTATCACGTCCTATATGATTAAATAGTTTAATTTTTTCACTATCAGCTACCACTACATAAGGCATCAACCATTCAATTTTCGTTAAATTAATTTTAAAATTTTCGTAAGTTACTGGATTTCCTGTTCCTTCAACTATAGCAGTATTTAAATCATTTCGTGATCTAGTGAGAATAAGTTCATGCTTAACATTAACCACAATTTTCTTGCAATCTTCTGCAAAGCCAAGCAGCATACTAAGAGGAATAGTTACGTCAAAATAACCTTGATTATTTGTTATTGCCACATCATCTTTATCAGCAGTCCAACCCGAATTTTCAGCAATGGAGCTTTGATTTGGATTGAGCGAAATCCAATTCTTCATAAGGCTTGTTAAACCAACATTTTTTATTCTATCTATTTCAATAGCATTAATCTCATACCGAATTTCCTCAAACAAATGACAGATGGCATTATTAACAAACTTCGTATTTTGTACTGCAGCTGTACCAGACGATTTTGTTAATCGCCCACAAATATGAATCATACTACGCGATGGTAGAAGACAAAGATCCTGATGTTGAATTGCAATACGAATTTCATCACTATTATTGAAATATGTCAATGAATAAGGCTGATGTGCATGAATCTCGTAATGAGCTATAGACTCATCGAAGTCGACACCTGAATGAATGTTTAGAATTTCTTCCATTTTGTTGTAAGCACCAAACTAATACACAGGATATTTTCCACCACGAGGAGAATCGCCCACGATTCTTAGTTTTAGACTTTTTAGAAACTGAATGCTCTGATGTGTGAGTGCTGTGGTAGCTCGCTGTCGACTGATCGTCGGACGACATTTCGGCCGGTTAATATAGCCTCGACCAACTTTGAGATTATATACTATCCCCATTGCTATACTATCTTCATATGCAATCGCACTGTGATAGTTTCTCCTCGAAAATTAACCAATTTTCCGTCTTGATCGACAATACGTATCTGTAAATGTTCAATGCTTCTGACGGTGACTGTAAGGTAAATGACGTGAGAAGGCACTTCTATGATCTTATATCCTGGTGGTACTGCTGGAAAAAATTCGTATATAGCGTGTCCTTTGCGTTCATTTATATATGCACCTGCAGTGATATTACACTCTATACTTATAGCGTTGACTTTGAGTATAGTGACTGGTAAATCAGAATTATGTGTTTCGTTTGCAGTCAGTTCACGTTTAGTAAAACCTAAAATTGTTCCTATAGAATCGTTCGGTTTGAAATTTATTTTATGGCTACACTTAATAACACTACGCAGTGTATTATTGTTTGGTTTTAAAGTTAATGATATTCCCTTGGGAGTTAACGCTTCTTGAAGGAAGGCCTCGATATCTTCTATTTCATAACTACCTGTTGGTAAAACAATTTCATGCTTATCAACATAAAATTTATTACTACCAACGTCAATATTTGGTATTGAGTTGAAGGTTAACAGCTCTATTAGTCCAAGTTCGTACTTGTTATTAGGATTTAGCTCAATCGGTGGGAAATAATATGCTTCGAGTACTGATGTATTTCCTGTTAGACTCAATGTTAGTGTATTCTCCATGATAGTTCTTTATCGAATGACTGTTATTCATGTGTTATCTATTTTTATAGTTTATTCGAAAGAAATTTTAAACAAAGATGGCCACAATTGTACGTATTGAAATCCTGATATCTTTCATAGTTGTATTTAACGTTAGCATTTTTAAAATACAGTAATAAATCTATAGGTGGTTGTAGATCTCCAAAACTATCAAAGTAGATAACCTCATTTCCTTTCTTTCTATAGGCTACCCAATGAGTACCCGGTCCATTCTTGTCATCTAGATTCACAACAGCTGATTCTTGATAATGAGAGCCATTAGGAGGTAAAGCGTTACGCATAAAAACACCTCGAAAATTTTTAATTCTCATTAATTTTGCATACTTTTTTATGTCTAAATCAGTTAACGCACGCTTCGGTAAAGCTATTTTAAAGTTTTTTTTTTTAAACCTTGCCCATTAACATAAGGCTTAAGGTGAAGACCATAACCTTTGCGATATGGCTTGAGATAAAGACCTTTACCTAAAGCAATAGCTTCCATAGTTTTGTTATGTCTCTGAGACTCTTTTAACTCATTTTAAGCCTTCTTAGCATTATTTACTGCTGTAGCTATTGATGCAGCACCACCAGCTAAAGCTCCAGTTGCACTCAAGCCAGCAAATAATCGAATCAAAAATGGAAGAACTCCACCTATTTTGGCTGGAAGTGGTAGAATACGAGGTATATTTATTTTACGTTTCCTACCTGCTTTTTTAACCGCTTCCTTAGCTCCTTTTAAAGCCGATCGAATGACTACGAGTGATCTATTGCTAGGTGTTGCGCTATTCGACGCAGCTTCAATAATTTTCTTCAATTTAATTATTGGTTTTTTACTATTTCTACATTTCTTCCGCTTGTTCAAGCCTTTCCCATGTTTTTTCTTTGTTTTCTGTTTCTTCCTGTACGTTGACGTCATTTTGATACCCATACCAAATTTTCTTTTAAGATTCATAATATTAGCTACAGCAAAAGCAGCTGCTTTTTCACCAAAAGAACTGTCTTTAGCTCGCACTCTATTCCAAGCTTTTTCAGCTAAAATTTTATCAGCCTCGTGTCTTGCTGCAATATTTTCTTGATTTTGAGAATAAGCAATGTCGTGGTCTTTACAAGCTGCGTCTAGTTGATTTATACCAGGATCACCCCGAGCCAATCGTTTATTCAATTTAGTACCTGGTCCACAATACTGATAGCCCGGTAAATGAGCTTCAAACGGTAAACTATTAATGATTTTATTTACTAGACCGCAACCTTTCTTTATCTTTTGTCGTTGATGAGATATCATCATCCACCTTCGAGAGACAATGTGCTAATGAAGTTTGAAATACATAAGCACCCTTTATATACGTTAAGAGTTTATTCGTCGATGGTTCGGGGACTGACAAACATCATGAATTTCAAAGAGCAGCCGCTTAAGCTTCAAGTCATAAATTTCGATGGAGTTGTAGAAACGGAAAAACATGAAAAAAGACATGGTGAGCTACTACCTAACACTATACGTGCAGTGTTCTGTGGACCAAGCAACTGTGGAAAAACTAATTGTTTACTAACATTAATTACACATCCTAATGGACTCAGATTTGAAAATATATACGTATACTCGAAATCACTTAACCAACCTAAATATAAATTTCTGAAGGATTTATTAGAGCCTATTGAAGGTGTACAGTACTTCAGTTGTCTCTCCAGATAAAACGCTACCAAACTCTTTTATGATTATGATTTTTGATGATATAGCCACTGAAAAGCAAGATAACGTAAGAGCATTCTTTTGTATGGGTAGACATAAAAAAGTAGATAGTTTTTATCTTTGTCAATCATATGCTCGCATTCCAAAACATCTCATTAGAGATAATGTAAATTTATTAGTACTATTCCGACAAGATGATGTTAACATTAAACATATCTATAATGATCACGTCAATTCGGATATGCCTTTTGAGAAGTTTAAAGAAATTTGTTCAAAATGTTGGTGTAACGATAATCATGGATTTTTGGTTATCGATAGAGATAGACCAATAAATAATGGTAGATATCGCAAGGGATTTGATTCTTTTGCTATAAATATCATGGAGTAAATGGATAGAGATTATTCCTTCTTAGATAACACAGTTAACATGGCAGACTTTGACCGGGAGAAAATTGTGCTTCAGCATTTAACTCAAGCTCGTGATGCAATCAGACGTAAGCATCAGTTATTAAAGAAAGGACAAGCTAGTTTAGAAAAGACTTTAAATGAAACTTTTAAGCCAATAGTTGATCCATTGAGCAAACTCGTAAGGGTGACTGTTGAGGGTGGTGTTGCCAATGCTATTGCTTCTACAGTACCATTGAAAAAAGAGAAAACAGAATTACGTTTGAAACAGAGAATAAAACCAGAGGCCTATTTCAATTCTAATAGAACATTAGAAAAATCTAATTATTTTAATAGCACTGACAATGAGTTCGATGCGACAATACAACCGATTGATACTTCATTTGAGTCTGCTGCTAGTGATATTTATGAAGATGATGATTGGCAGCATAACGATAGTGCTGATAAATCCTTCGAAATAACTGATACAGATAAATCTTCAAATACATCTAATTTGCTGTTCAATGATTCGATTGTAGGAGACTATATTCGACAATTACATGATAATCCAAAGAAAAGTAACAATTTAGATAAAACATTTGGTGTTTACTTAAAACAAAATAAATATGTGATTGGTAACTCTCCTATTTATTTTAAAAATGAAAGTGTGACAGTGAACAATAAATCGTAAGTAAATCGACTGTCGGATTAATGGAACTTCTCTTTCAGAAAGAACCTAATACTAAATTAATTAGCTCATTGGATCAAGATAATTATATGGAAATTATTAAAAGTACTAACGTTCATAAAATAAGATTTGATGCGAATAAAAAATATCGCTATTCGAATTTGAATAAATTTAAGACTTTCATTAAACCCAATTCATCTCCTATCACTAGTAGTACTAAGAAGCGAAAATCTATTGGTGGAGACGGTCTTTTGCCTAGATACAAAATAGCTAGAAAGAAAACAGCATTTGACTATGTATACTGGGATGATCCAAACGAGCTTGTTGATCGATTAAGATTACTCATTGCAGAACAAGCAGCTGGTAATCTTAGTCATGTCAATGAAATTCATTCTATCATAGAGGAACTCCGAGAAGCTGGTTATGTATATTAAGAGAACCCTTTTATAATTATCATCAGTATTGAAATGAGCGTCGACGTGTTTGGTCGAAAATTGAGCAAAAAAAAGGAAGGCTCTCGAGGCCCACCTAGAATAGGATATAAAATTACAGAAGACGGTCACTATGATGCAGATAATAAGAGAATCTGTAACGTCGCTTATCCATATAAAGCTACTGATGCAGTAAATTTGGACTTTCTTTCTCAATTAATTGAAGCTGAACTAAAAAGTTTCAAGAGTACGATTATTGAATTGCAAAAAAAAAATATTAAAAAAATAGAGGTTACAATGAACCAAAGACATGAAGAACTGTTAAAATAGATAAAATCAAAAGAATAAATCATTAGAGCATCATAATGAGTATTGACGTATTTGTACGTGAATTGAGTAAAATAAAGAAAAACTCTTCTAATACTAGTTTCAAAATCACCAAAGATGGGCAGTACGACGCTGAGAATAAAAGAATTTGTAATCTTGCTGATCCTCAACAAGAGCATGATGCAGTAAACTTGCGAATACTACGAAAATCTTCTCAAAATGATGTTACTATGCTTATGAATATAATTACTAAGCTTCAATCGAATATCAATTACATACAGTTTGAATTAGAAAAACAGAAAAAGATTATCGCTAAATTAGAAAAAACGTAAAACAGTCCACTTATAAATATGGTAAATACGGAACAAGAGAGAGTTGTAGAAGAGTTACACAAACCAGCACGTCGTAATTATACACGTCGAAAAGTTGATATACGAGGAATAGATGAAACATGGCAAGATGATCTTGTGGAGATGCAAGGATAATCTAAAGAAAATAAAGGTTTTCGCTACCTATTAACTATTATCGACACATTTTCAAAATATGCTTGGGCAGTTCCAGTTAAACAGAAAACTGGTATAGATGTCGCTAAAGCAATAAAGTCTATATTGAAAAAAGGACGTGTTCCAAAAAATATTCAGGTGGATCAAGGCAAGGAATTCTACAATACACATTTTCAAAGTCTAATGTCAGCATATAAAATAAATCTATATTCTACGTATAGCAATCTTAAGGCATCCAATTGTGAGCGATTCAATCGCACTCTTAAAAATAACATGTGGAAAAAATTTAGTCTACAAGGAAATTATAAATGGGTTGATACTCTTGCTGATTTAGTTGAATCTTATAACAATCGGAAACATCGTACTATTAATATGAAGCCTAAGGATGTGAATAAGAAAAATGAAAACAAAGTCCTAAGACGATTCTCTTACGACCGACGACTATTCATAAAACCGAAATTCGGAGTAGGCCATAAAGTACGAGTGAGCAAGTCTAAGCATGTTTTTGAAAAAGGCTATACGCCTAACTGATCATGACTCACTGACATCTACAAGATTATAAAGGCAATCCCATCTCAGGAGGTTTTTATGAGCAAGAACTGCAGAAAGTTATGTATCCCGATGTATATCTTGTGGAAAAAGTACTTAGAAAACGAAACAATCAAATTTTTGTTAAATGGTTAGGATTTGATGAATCACATAATTCTTGGATTGATAAAAATACGCTGAAAGAATGAAAAATTGGGAAAAAATAAATGTAAAAATAAAATGTATTTATAGTTATAAAAAATGTTTTTATTTAAAATAAAAAAGTTTTTAATTATACAGTGTTGAATTTTATTTTATCGCAACAAATAAATATCATCACACATGTCATTACATTAATAGACGAATTTGAATCTTTCACAACCATAATATTCTAAGTATAAAGAATAGCGCTGTAGTCTTTCGGTTATATTAATATAAAGATTGTAGTGTTTATTCATTGCTCTAGAGATTCGATCAGGTAGAGCTATTTGAAATTCAGCATTAAGCTCTAGAATAATTCGAGTATCCTCATGTTTTAAATCCGTTACAAGATAACTTTGATTTTCATCCAATTCATGAAAACTTTTTTCTTGTAGCGGGCCATGACCTCTCATTGATATGTTATTTAACATTTCGATATCCATGATTATTTAATTTTTATTAAGAGCAGAAGAGTACAATGAGAAGGAAGAGGAGGATACTACTGCTCGTAGTCGATTCTTACGCAAGAATGAGTTTCGTCCACGGTGCTCTTCACTTTTTAAGGTCCTTACGCCACTACTTTACTTTTCAACCCCCTCTCTTCTCTGTCGAGCAGAGTAGGAGAGGCTCTCTCTCCTCTACTTAGATTTTCAATTTATGAAATGCATATAATGTAGAATGATTTTTTAGTATAGGTCCAAGCATACGATTCATTATTATTATACGTTTTTTAAAAAGTATCTGCGATAACATCCTATTTAGTTCTATAATACGACGTTGGAAGCGCTCACGATCTCGCGCAAGTTGTTCCCATCTTCCTTTTCTGAAATCTTTATCCGTAATAGGGAGATAATGAATACGAACTTTTTCCGCGAACCATACATATTTTGAAGTAGAAGAACGAAAACACTTACTATGTCTTACAGGCGGCATATTAAAAGAATCATATAATATATATGATATATAGTATAATGATTATATAATACAGTATAATAATGATATAATATAGTTTAATATAGTATATATACTTTTTTAAAATAAAATTGATAACGAACTTTTTATTTGATAGAATGTATAATCCTGCGCATTTATTAAACTGAATTTATAAGTCTTATACTAGTTTTACATGTATTCTTATATTAAACGATAGATTTTTTTTATACAAATTCGAAGGTGCTATCTTTAATATGAAGCAGGAACAATTAATTAATAATGTTTGATTTGATTCCAAAATTGTGGCGACTCGCTTAGGAATAAATACTTGAAATTGTTGATCAAGTTCAAGTACAACGCTGAATACAAATCGAGTATTCAATGATCGGACTTTTGATACACTGTATGTACAATCATTATCTAATTCAGCCATGGTTTTTTTAGGTAGGTAGGTAATCTCCTTTGCAGCTTTGTTCAATCCAGAGAAATCCATTCTGCATCAAAAAATAATCAAATTGATTAGATACAAATATAGCTGAATTTATATGAATAGAATAATTTGATATATTATGAATAAAAACTTACTTTTATTATTAAGAGTTGTAGAGCGTTAGAGAGAAAGCGACTGTTATTTCAAGCTATCGTTGAAGAACTGTACTCAAGTCAAGCGAGCTCTCGGTTTTGTTACGAGCATCCCCTCTTTGAGAACTCGAGCCGCCAGTTTCGTTACCCTCTCCAAAGTTTCCCCTTCCTCAGCTATTTCTTATTCGAACGCTTTGCTCCTACTTTTAGACCCCATGCGGCCGCTACCGCCGTTTCCCTCTCCATTTCAAGTCTGGGTCTTTTCATTGGAGGACCTTCCTCCCCACTACCACTACAAATACTCTCTTGCGAGAGACGTCTATCGGCATTTTGAGGAACATTCATGCAATTCTGCTGCCCTCTATCGTCATTTGGAGACAGATCTTCCTTTTCTCGTTTATCTTTGAAACGAGATATTTCTAATGTTCTATAATGACTCCAAGGAAGAGTATTGAGATCATTGGGATATATACAGCGTTTGTCATCGTTAGGACTCAGTACAACCTTCTCTTCCCTAATGGTTCGAACTATATGTAAATTGCTGCGTATATTACATTGTATACGTTTAATAATATGTAATTGTTCTAAACAGTGTCGATAGTCCTCATGATTAATGCTATTTTTGACAATATGTGTTTTCACACCTTTTGCTTTTTTGATTGGTTGTTCATTTTCTATTAAAATACTATACATTTTACTTCGTAACCCTATAAATTCATGATTTTTCAGGATAGTCAGATGTATCAAACTTATTTATATCATTTTTCATAATTTCATACATATCAGCACCTTCGATTTCATATATAAAGCTATCGGTATCGGTATATAGTAATTTACATTTAGAGCCAACTCGATTCAACATATAACCGTAATGAAACTCATACGTTAGTGTTTTTGAAAAATCTAGAACGCAAAGTCCTATGTATATCGGTTTATTTATACCTATGGTTGTCCATGACAATTGTATTGCGACTAGATTTTCATCAAATACAGCACTACTATGAAAATTAGGAAGAGCAATTCATGCTTCTGATCCATATCGCCCATGCCATTTATTAATTAATTTTACATCCTTTCTTTTACGTTCATCTTCCATCGTTTTCCCATATACTGCATTCACTATGAGTTTATAAAAAAGTTTTTCAAATTCATTCCTAGATTGTTTTCTCTTTTCAGTATTTAAATCTACATAAGGTTTGAGCCATGACTTTTGATGGAATTGTAGTGCTCGATGTATCTTTGTAAGCTTAAGTCCGAATTTTATTTTTATTTGACTTCTAATCAATGCAGACAAATTTTTTATCCATACATAATGAAATTTCAAACTAACATTATCTTGATTATTGAGCTCTTGATCATCATTTTCTTCATCAATATAATGATTTTGAATCAGTAGAAGATTAACGTGCTTACCTCGTTTTAATTTCGTCACGTGACATGGAGACGTTTCAAACCTTTTACCATATCTTTTAAGTATATATAAATTTATTGAAATATCATTTTGTTTCTCAAATTTCTGAATATTTTTAATTTCAACTGGAAAGCTTATAATACTATCAAAATTAAGATCATTTTCATATTTTTTATAATTTTGTACTTTATAATTATGATTAATTGGATGAAGAGCTGCTAGAACAGCCCATTTAAAACACTGATTATCATGATTTTGTACATTAACACAAGCTTTTTTATTTGCTATGTATGATGGTAATTCAATGTATGAACCTGATTTAATAGGATTGAGCTTGTTTATATTAATTGTTAAGCCAACAATATTTTTTAATGTCCAACCAGAGTCTCGTTCTTGAAATTCTTCCATGCTTGTTAAAATTATTTTTTTGATATCATTTTCAAACCAAGAATCGAGATTAGTTGTAGTATAAATACAGACATTTTTTGTATTGAAATATTTCATTTGAATATCCTCCTCTACATTTTGTTTTTTTTATAGCAAACTGAGCTCCCATTTCAGTGTTTATTTTCAAAGCATTTTACTTGCAGTTTCAAAAGTTTATATGCTTCAGTCAGAAAAGTTTCCATGTCTACATGAATACGATTAACAATTATAGCTGTTTGAATTCGAGTTTTAAAAGCAGATTGAATAGGACGCCATTCAACACCTTCAACCTCTCGTGATTGTTGTTCAGAAGTTGATGGTAGAGGTTTTTGAATATTACCTCCAACTTTTATAAGACTATTGAATTTAATTTCTAGTGAAGTCAAATGACAAGAGCATGTTTGATATCTTTGTAAAACCGATCTATTTAAATCAGGACTACTTTCAATATACTTTTTGATATTGTCTAATGCTACCTTCGCTATGTCCCTCCATCTAATAAAATCTTCAACATTCGAAATATCTCGTTTAAAATATGTTTTCCATAAACTTTGTGCAGTTTTTTCAATATATTCAATGGAAGACATTATTAGATATATTAGCTAATTATAGAAATGAATAATATAAAATGTTTTATCAATATAGAATGTATAAATAAATGGTTATATATATAATATAAAATGAATTATCAATATATAGAATTAATAAGTGAATGATTATAGAGTATAATATATAATATTAAAAAAAATATATTTTGAGAACTACTTTTTCCAGTCGACTGACTGGAAATACTGAGCTGTCTTCGAGAGAATTTCGTCTTTTAAAGCTAGTCGGTGGCGCTGTAAGCAGCGGCTTCGGCGCTGCCGGTTGTGGGAAGGGATATTCATAGAAGTGGGGATACCGACAACAGCGCCAACTAGAAAAAACATTTAGTACTAATTTAGTACTAATAATACAATGTTTTCATTTGTAAAGAACTTGCTTTCTCAATCGTTGGAATCAATTTCAAACCAAATATACTTTCCTTTAAACCCCCTTACCATTGGCTCAAATTATCTTTCAAATATAAAAATATAAACAGATGGATAGAAAATAATCATCATGGTAACTATTTTTATATTCAATAATCATTAATAGTATTTTGAAATAAGTATACACGTATTAACGAATTATAATTCACATATAGGTATACTATGGAGTTCTGGTAATATACCATACAGGAAATTGATACCTACTTTACAACAAAATTTTTATAACTGCAGAAATATCTATGTAAAAGGACTGGAAAATAAACAGTGGTTGAAAAAGATATTTCCTAACAATAAAATTATAGAACTCGAATCTGATAGGAGATGTCCTCCATTGATCGAGTTGGATTTA
>JACCIB010001111.1:0-55797 GCA_018906965.1 Philotrypesis tridentata | reverse complement strand
TCGCAGAAGTCTTTGCCCAATATCATTTCATGTCTAACATCTTTAACAGCTCTGGCATTCAGAGTTTCGCTTATTCCATCTAGCTCTAAATGAATAGGCAAAAATCCTAGGACTGGATTCAGTCCGCCAGTGACTGTTTGGATTGTCGTCGTGCAGGGTTTTAGTCTCTTTTTGTACTTCTCAGCTATTCCCGAGCCTACTAAGAAATTGTAGCCCCTGGGTCAAACAGTGCTCTGTATTCTTGTCCTCCTAAATCGACTCTTTATATATTCTCTATTGTCTATTGTGGCTCCAAGCAATAGGCATTTCTGGACTCTTGTGATTCCTGGTCGACTCCAGCTCCACTATCGGTGCAGAAGTTCTGTCGTCTGGCAGTGTATCATTGATGAGCGCCTCCACCGCAACCTCAATCTCCTCAATCTAGTAAATCGGTCTCTTCCAACAGATCAGTAATCTTTGTACGAATTATTCTCTCTTGGTTGTCTTCCAGCAACTCTTTTGCTTCGATAAGGTTGCACCTCATCTTCGCTGGAGCTGCCGTTTCTTCTTCTTCTTCCGATCGGGTTTCCAACGTTCGCCCGTTTCTTCGATTTCCATGTCGCTTTGTCTGGCCGTAACTCTGGTCTCGCCGAAGTCCAAGGCTTGTACTAGTTTTCTGACCTTTTCCTTGTCCTTAATGTCTACCTTGGGTAAAGTTGACGTTATGGTCGGCTCCGGTCTGAGATCTATTTGCGCCTCGGTCCGCATAAGCTTTTCGGCTTTCCTGAATTCTGCCATCTCTTTTATCTTCTCCAGGCTCTCTTTTGAGAATTCTTCGATGTCTTCTAGTCCACGACCACGAATCATTTCCTTCTCTACTCGAAAGCCTCGCTTCTTGTATAGCTGGATTTCTCGTTCTAGCTTCGTGTCTTCATCGCTACTCTCCATTGGCGCAGCCGGCGTCCCGTCTGGCTTAGATTCCGCGTCTCTGACCGTATTTGCTTGAGCGTGATTTCCTTCTTTATCTTCTTTTGTCTCTTCTTTCTTCGTGATAGAGTCTGACCGTGGTTTGACCTTGGCGTCTCCTCTTTTCACGTTTGCCTCGTTAATCTGTTGTCTCTTCTTCGTAAGTGCTTTTTCCTGACTGTGGTCAGCCTGGCCGTTGATGACGATTCTGGCTGCTACTGTCTGGTTTTGCACTTTCTCTAGTGGCTGTTCGCCACTCTCTCCCCCTCCCAAAATTGACATACCCGTGGAAAGATTACGGGTATGTGAGACAATTTTGCAGGTTACGACTGGGGCCACGGTGTGAAGACGGAGGTCGGCTGCCCCGTTGCCGCCTCCGTTTGTCCATTTCCCAGAAGCTTTCTGACGTGGACACAGTTGGGACAGTCTCGAAGCGTTGCCCCCTTTTGCCCGCAGATCTGACATGATTGCTCTGGCAATATTTGTGGTTGCAACTGCTGTAACAGTGCTCTGGCCTTGACACAGTTTTTACAGTTTTTAAATGGTGCTCCAATCTGACCGCATACCTGACATCTGCCTGCCGGTTTCAACGGGTATTTGCACGCGTTTCTTCTGTGTCCGTATTGTTTGCAATTGTAGCATTGTGTTTTCGGCCATTCTGCTGCTCTATGCCCGACCGTTTCGCAAACATGACAAGGTCCATAATACTGGGCCTGTTGTTGCGATTGGTTTGTTTGTTGGCTTAGTGCTGGCGTGGAATTTTGTTGTACAGGTTGCTGTGGTATAGGTAGCTGAGTATGTGTCGCAGGAATTTGTTGAGTTGTTGCACACACTTCTTGTGTCTTAACTGGTGTTTCTGTCTTTGCTTCCTCTGTTGTTGCTGGTTTTTTCTTTTTGTTTTTCTTTCTCTTTGCCTTGGTTGGTTCTTCTATGGTTTCCGCTATTTCTTCTGTTCCGGCAACTTTTGGTTTTGGAGTGGTAGACCATGCTGCTGCTGGGAATTGATTTTTCTGCTGGTGGTGGCGGAGCGTATCTGGCATCATGTTCGAGTTCGTCTTCTAGCTCTTTGCAGTACTTCTTTACGTCGTGGAAAGTTTTAATCTTCTTATCTTTGAGAGCTTTTCTATAAACTGGTCGCAATCTATCGATGAGTAGGGCGATTTGTTTCTTGACTGGCATTGGTTTTTGTAGATGATCGGCTATGTGTCTGAAGTTCATAATATAAGTCGATATCTTTTCTCCGTTGCCTTGCGTGCGTCGAAGCAGTTCATCCATTACATCATTGGTATTCGCGGAAGTATAGAATTGTTCTTTAAATGCGGTTAAGAAGTCTTTCCATGACTGTATATCTGTCTTTTCGGTTTGATACCACATTTGCGCTCTTCCAGTCAAGGTGTAAGGTACCAGTTTCAACATGGCCTTGCTGCGAATATCTAGGCTGTCTTTGATGCCTTCTAATTTTCTTCCGTAATCTTCTGGGTCTTCCTTCGACGAGCCTGAATATTCGATCTTTAGGTTTCTGATCAGCTGTAAATGACTGAGATGATTTTTCGCGTTTATACTGTTTTGGCTTCTGTCTAGTCGTCTGTTAGTTCTCTGTCTGTGAGATTGTGGAGCATCACTATCTGACGAGATACTATCTGACGAGCTGTCCGATGATTCTTCCGACGAGCTGCTGTATTTTGGCGGTGGTCGTGACTTCTTGTGTTTTTGTGACGTCTTTGATTTGGATGGTTTTATCTTGCTAATTCTTGTAATAGTTGTACTGTTCGTGTCTGTTTCTGTAGTTGTAATCTGTAACTCGTGGATTGTTTTTTCTAATTTTCGTCTTTGCGTTTCGACTGTTTCTTCATTATCCGATTTTTCGCTTTGACTCGTGGTTACGCTTAGCCTCTCTTCCGTGGATATGGTTTTTTTCTTCGTTCCTGTTGGATTTGTTAATTCTTCTATTTCTGGCAGATTTTTAGCGAACGAGCTGTCCACAGGGATATGCTTTTTCCCTGGCGATGAGTGTAATAGCGTTGATGTGTGCTGACTTACGAACCATTTGTTACTATGCAGCGATTTTTCTGCTGAGTCTGTGAGTAACTGCTTGACATGTTCTGAGTATTGTATACTCGTGGATGCGTTTGGTTGTACATACTGTTGTTGTGGTACAACTGGTTGTAGTTGAGTAAGTAATTGCACTACATCTGATTTTTCTGTTCCATGGTTTTCCTCATTCAATTGTCTGAGCCTTGGGATCGTTGGTTTGCCGTCCCATGGATACCATGGTGCATCTAACTTTGTTTCCGATAGCACTCTTGCCCGTAATAAGCGATCCTGTAATACACCTCTCGTTCCGTTTGTCTCTGCCTGAATGTCTTCTAATGCGTTTTGAACTTCTTTTCGATCCAGTTTAATTACTTCTCTTACTATAGCTCTGACCTCCCTGTGTTTTCTAAGTTTCTCCATTATTTCTTGATGGCCGGCGTTGGACATCTTGGAATTTCTGGCTGATATTCAATTCTGACGCGATCTGATTTTTATTACTGGTTTTTCAAAAAAAATCTTGTTTGTTCTGATTTAATAGTACGAACAATAATTCTCTGATCTTCCTGTAATTGTAAAATCTAGCGTCTGATTGTCTACTGTCAAGAAATTTTCCTATCTGTCTCATGTAGTGAAATTTATAAATTAATTTTCGACGTACTACCGTTAACCGTCTATAGAAATATGAGGGTACTGTTAGTTATAAGGGTGGTATATATAGTATTGGAGGTAATTATAAATAATTATTATTAATTATTGTTGGCATGCAGAATATTGGGACGTTGTCTCTGGCCAGCATAAATTCAATTTCGTTGAGCGAGCGATTTTTCTGACTGTTGACGAGAAAAAATATTTTTCGGAAATGCTCCTATATCGTTGACCGTTCACTGAGAGAAAAAGAAAAAAAATTTTTCTTGGGATTTTCCACTGCACTGCCTCGTTTTCGGAATTAAATTTTTATTCTCCTCCGGCTTACTATCTCCGCCGTGTTCATTTACTCGCGTCGCGTTTTTCAATATGGCCGCCTTGGCCGACCGCGTGGCACAAAATGGCCAAGTCGCGCGTGTTTCGTTTTTCACTTTTTCCCGATCCTTTTTCGCCGCACGTTGGGCGTCAATGTGACGTTGTGGTTTTTATTGCTCTTTCGGGGAGGCCGTCGAGAGCTCCACAACGTGATCGCACCCTGTTATCGGGCTGCCAGATGAACCGTATTTAATTAATTGTTGGACGCCCGGTTCACCAACCGCTTTGCCGGCTGCTCAGCGGTGCACAGACTTAATCTCGCGGCCGCGAATTGTTGGGAAGAAGGATAGGCGGGGGGCTCGTTAAATAACACACGCACAGTCTTAAAATGGACGGCCTGGCATTTATTGAAATAAACAAGAACAATGTAAAAGGGCTCGCGTGCGGGAGGCACGCTCTGGCGGTAAGTCCGGCCGACGCGGGGACGCGCACTTTGAAATAATAAGTCTACCTGGCTGTAAAAATGCGTTGACTGCTCTTCCTCTCGTCCGGATGATGTCTCGTTCCCTGTAATGTCGCGCGGCGCAGAATTACTTCGCGAGCGAACCTCGACAGTATAGAAAATCTGGAGGTTATGTCGTGGAGAATGCGGAGGGAAAATACGTTGTCCTGGAGTGCGTCTCGTTTTGCCTGCTGCTCACTGGATACTGCCTGTCTACCTGTTGCGCGGCCGTTGCGACCGCGGCGTCTCTCCCTGTCTCTTTCTGGCGCATGTATTTTCTGGCTGTCCTTTCTTACTCACGTGATATCACGTGATAGCCTAATATAGTACATCTCTGTCCTAGCGCCCTCTTACTAGTAAATCTCTTCGCGCGCGAAATTCGAATTCATTAATTTTCTCTGTCTGGCTGTAGCGCATTCAATCATACATTTTCCGCTTGATACTTCTCTTACAAAATTTCTCTTACAATATTTCGCTCGCGTACCGCTGTGGATCGAGCCGCAGCCCTCCACCCGTCGCCAATAACGTTCGAGGCTCGTCGTGTGCCTCCACTCTCTCTGCTCACATCACATATTCTCCGTCTTTGTCTTTCTCTTTCTCGCTCGCTCTCATTCTCTCTACCGTGCTCGCCAACATGGCGGCGGTCGCTCGCGCGCGTACGCCTCGTGGCTTCGCTTGCTGTGCTGCGCTCTCAGCCGTCGCCGCTATCTTCTTTCTCTCTCGCTCTCGCGCGGCTTCCCTCTCTCTGCCGCCCTCTCGCTGTGGCGCGCGTGGTACTTCTCTCTCTCTCTCTGTCTCGTGCGGCGCCGCGCAGGCTTCGCGCTGAGCGTGGCTTCTGCTCAGCTGTTCGAGGCGCTGCTCAGCTCTGCTGCTCCGGCCGTGTCTTCTCTCTCTCTCTCTCTCTCGCTCTCATCTCTGCCCTGCTTTCCTAAAAACACCACCGGGTCTTAGAGTATGCTTTTTTATTAGCACGTCTCCGGTGGTGTCCAGGCGAGCTGGGGCTGACGGCTGACCGTCACAATATATATCTATATGTCCGCTCTGTGATCCTGCTCGTAGTCTCCCGCTGTGAAGGTTTCGTTCGCTGAGAGAGAGTATACGGCGCCGCCTTGTCTGGGCCTTTGTACAGGTATTCGGCCGGATCGTTCGATGTTTCCTTTTTCTCTCTCTCTCGTTTCTCTTATTCTTCGAGATTTCCGAGTGACTTCTTTTCTTTTCACTCAAATACGGAAAAGAAAGACGGTAAATTAGTCAAATATGATCCGATTATGTTCTTTTTTTTCTTAATTCGGGATAGCGCAGGTAAAAAATGCGATTGGTCGAATCAGAGTTTTTGTTAACATTATTCATCGTATTATTATTGAAAGTACATTATTCACTTTAAAAAAACTGATGGCCTTTATTGTGAAGCATTTAATACAATATTCTGATTGGTTGCCATAAGTAAACATGACTATGGTTACCGTCATTCATAGTTTATGATTAATATTGAGGGTAAACGATAACCCAAATCACGCGTGAAGTGTCCATTTTAAAAAAGTGATGCTAATTAATTTGATTATATGGTTAGCATAGTTCATATAGTTTATGATTGATACTCATGGACTCTAAAATATAATCCGAATCGCGCGCTTAGTTCCTTGTTAAGTATTCTTTTTTGTATTCATTAATTTATATATTTGTTATTTTAATACCACCATAAGCGAAAACAGCCGAAAGCGCGGTAGCGGTGTATATATTGATATGCAAGCCCGTTTTCGCTCATGTTCAAGTACGTTTGTCGTGTATTTACAATCTGCTTTTCGAAAAATTAATTAATATGTTGGATTTTAATAACTGTAAACTTTTCAACGCCATTTTCCAAATTTAAGAGTGCTCCGCCGTGCGATCATCACGCTACCTACCTCAAAAAACATTTTTTTGTTTATTATAATTAATTGATCAACTTTAACTCATTCACATTAATAGAGTTTCGCCACTCACCTTAGATATCCAAAGACGTTTTAAAAAATTTGTATTTAATTTGTATTTCGTCGGACACAATCAAAAATGCAATTTCCAAAGTGCCCGCAAGTCATACAAATTTTTCCGACGAAATAAAATTTTAATTTTGGCTTCTATACCATCAAAATAATTTTACCACATTTTTAGATACTAATTACAGGTGGCCAAACTCAGTTAGACTCATTTTTCTTTCATTAACTTTGTTAAAATAATAAAAAAAAACTGAGGTGTAATGAGGGGACGCTGCGAAATTTATCGGACTTATTGAAAAAGAGGTAGAGCACTCTTAAGTAGGACCTTCCAATTTTGCATGACCGTGCATAGAAAAGTGAACTCACAAAGTACAACAAAAATTCAAATCGCAATTACACTTAAAGTAATTGCCGTAGAGCACTAATATTTTGCCACATGAAATTACATATAAAACTATTCATTCACATTAAATTTCAACCTTCAAAGTTGAAAAATGGCCATCTTGGCGATTTTTAAAGAAACATTGATTTTACGTTGCTTTCTTTGGTTTTCGAGTTTTCCTTCGTGCCTATTGATAGGATAGGGGCGTTTAATATCTCATTTGCTTCAGAATTCAGTAAGCTACAATTTTTCCCTCTTTATTATTTTACATTGGTCGCTTAGTTTCCAAAATAAAAGTAAAAAACAGAGAAAAATTGCATCTTTTCGTTAATACTAAACAATATTCCCGCAGGAATCGATTGTTTAAAAGTATATAGGTTAAAATCGTACACATCATTCTCTACAGACTAGTCATATCAAAATAACAAATATTTATAATTATCTCCAGCATGTATATATCACCCTTGCTACTCACAGTCAGTGTTGGGCTTCGAGAGTACATCATGGGTGCTCATAGATGAACTTCAGAGCATACAAACGATTATTGTGGTGAGTAGCTAAGTTCACACAATATAAATTTATTAAAGTATAATTCACGCGCTCTGTCTATCCCTTTAATTTATTAATTTTTTTTCAAAGCAACTAACAAGATAAAAGCATGTAGAAACAGACAACTATTTGGGTGGTTAAATACTCGCCATGAAAGATAGAAGAAACTAATTTTTTCTGTTTTTCGACAACTTATTTATCTTTCAAATGCAAGAACTTTTTGTTTATTTTTACATGCATTTTTAACAAAAAATGACTTGCAAAGTATTTATCTTGCAGAAATTGACTGCGATTCAGATCATTTTTTTGTAAACTCCCCAAAATATGGTCTAAAAATTTAAGTTATAGTCTTCTCAAATTATAGTCACACTCAAGTTATAGTCTTAAAATCTAAATAGAAAAGTTATAGAACTCGATCAAATACAACTTTTTTCTATTCAGATTAAAGCTGAGAAATGTTTTAAAATTAACTTAACAATTCAAAATAGAATTTATAATGAAAAAATCAACTTAAAAATAATGCATTCTATATGAAATAAGTATTATATAAAAAGGTTGATTTTTTAATTATAAAATTCTATTTTGGATTGTTAAGTTAATTTGTAAGAATTTCTCAGCTTTGATCTCGATAGAAAAAGTTGTATTTTATCGAGCTCTATAACTTTTCTATTTAAATTTTAACACTATAACTTGAATTTAACCGTAACTTGAGAAAACTATAACTTAAATTTTAAGACTATAACTTGAGAACACTATTGGAATTTGCAAAAAAAAAATTGGCTGAATGACAGTCGATTTCTACAAGATAAACACTTTTAAAGTCATTGTTTGTTAAAAATGCATGTAAAAATAAATGAAAAGTGCTAGCTTTGAAAGATGATCAAATTGACGTAAAACAAAAAAGGTTGCTTTTTCTATCTTTCTGTTGCGTGAACTTAGCTACTCACCACCATAATCGTTTGTATGCTCTGAAGTTCATCTATGAGCACCCATAATGTACTCTCGAAACCCAACACTGCTAACAGTGCCCTCATATTTCTACAGACGGTTAACGGTAGCACGTCGAAAATTATTTCACAAATTTAACTACATGAGACAGACAGGGAAATTTTTTTAGGCATTAGACAGTCAGACGCTAGATTTTACAATTTACAGGAAGATCAGAGAAAATATTGTTCGTACTATTGCAACAGAACAAACAAAATTTTTTATTGAAAAACCAGTAATCAAAAATCAAATCACGTCAGAATTGAATAACAGCCAGAAATCCCAAGATGTCCAACGCCAACCATCAAGAAATAATGAACAAACTCAGGAAGCACAGGAAGGTCAGAGCTATAGTGAGAGAGATAATCAAACTGGATCGAAGAGAAATTAAAACGCACTGGAGGACATACAAGCAGATAAAAATGGAACGAGAGGTGTACAGCAGGATCGCTTATTATGAGCAAGAGTGTTGTCAGAAACAACGTTTGAGGCACTACGGTATCCATGGGATGGCAAACCAACGATCCCAAGGCTCAGAAACACGAGCGAGGAAAACTGTGGAACAAACAAATCAGATGTAGTGCAATTGACCACTCAATGACAGCCAGTCATCCCACAACAACAGTATGTAAAACCAGGCACATCCACGAGTATCCAATACTCAGAACATGTCAAACAATTACTTACAGACTCAACAGATAAATCGCTGCAGAGTAACAAATGGTTTGTAAGCCAGCACACATCAACACTCTTACACTCCTCGCCAGGAAAAAAGTACATCCCTGTGGATAGCTCGTTCGCTAGAAATCTACCAGGAATAGAAGAATTTACAAATCCGACAGGAACGAAGAAAAAAATCATATCCACGGAAGAGAAGCTAAGCTTGACCACAAGCCCAAGTGAAAAATCGGATAACGAAATACCCAACACGCAAACACGAAAACTAGAAAAAACAATCCACGAGTTGCAGATTACAACATCAGAAACAGACGCGAACAGTACAACAAATACAAGAGGTAGCAAGAAAAACAAGCCAACTACCCTACCAAAACGAACATCCAAATCAAAAACGTCACAAAAACACAAGAAGTCACGACAATCGCCAGTAATCTGTAAGAATCATCAGACAGCTCGTCAGACAGTATCTCGTCAGATAGCAACGCTCCACAACCTCACAGACAAAGAGTTAAAAGACGAATAGACAGAAGTCACAACCATATAAATGCAAAAGATCATCTCAGTCATTTACAATTAATCAGAAACCTGAAAATCGAATATTCAGGTTCGTCGAAAGAGGACCCAGAGGACTACGAAAGAAAATTAGAAGGCATCAAGGACAGCCTAGATATTCGCAGCAAGGTCATGTTGAAACTGGTACCTTACACATTAACCGGACGAGCGCAAATGTGGTATCAAACAGAAAAGGCATACAGACATGGAAAGACTTCGTAACCGCATTTAAAGAACAATTCTACACCTCCGCAAACACCAATGATGTAATGGACGTGCTGCTTCGACGAACGCAAGGCAACGGAGAAAAGATATCAACTTACATTATGAATTTCAGACATATAGCTGATCATCTACAAAAACCAATGCCAGTCAAGAAACAGATCACCCTACTCATCGACAGATTACGGCTAGTTTATAGAAAAGCTCTTAAGGATAAGAAAATTAAAACTTTCCACGACGTAAAAAAGTACTGCAAAGAGCTAGAAGACGAACTCAAACATGATGCCAGATACGCTCCGCCACCGCCAGCGGAAAAGTAAAAATTCCCAGCAGCAGCATGGTCAACCACCCCAAAACTAAAAGTCGCCGCAACGGAAGAAGTAGCGGAAACCACAGAAGAACCCACCAAGACAAGGTAAAGAAAAATAAAAAGAAAAAACCAGCAACGACAGAGGACGCAAAGACAGAAACACCAGTTATGAGACAGGAAGCGTGTGCAACAACTCAACAAATTCCTGCGCCACAAACTCTGCAACCAATACCGCAACAACTTGTACAACAACCTTTCACGCCAGCATTAAGCCAGCAAACAAACCAATCACAACAACAAACTCAGTATTATGGACCTTGCCATGTTTGCGAAACGGTTGGGCATAGAGCAGCAGAATATCCGAAAACACAATGCTACAATTGCAAACAATACGGACATAGAAGAAACGCATGCAAATACCCATTGAAATCGACAGGCAGCATCATTTAAGAACTGTAAAAACTGTGTCAAGACCAGAGAATTATTACAGCAATTGCAACCAAAAATAATGCCAAACCAATCATGCCAGATCTGCGGGCAAAAAGGGACAACGCTGCGAGACTATCCAAACTGCGTCAAGGTCAGGAAACTTCTGGGAAATGGACAAACGGAGGCGGCAACGGGGCAGCCGACCTCCGTCTTCACACCATGGCCCCAATCATAGCCTGCAAAATTGACTCGCATACCCCGGATCTTTCCACGGGTATGTCAATTTTGGGAGGGGGAGAGAGTGGCGCACAGCCACTAGAGGAAGTGCAAAATCAGACAGTAGCAGCCAGAATCGTCACCAATGGTCAGGCTGACCACTGTCATAAAAAAACACATCGGAAGCAAAGGCAACAGACAAATGGGATGAACGTGAAAAGAGGAGATGCCAGTGTCAGACAACTGTCAGATTCTATCACGAAGAAGGAAGAGACAAAAGAAGATAAAAAAGGAAATCACGCTCAAGCAAATACGGTCGGAGATGCGGAATCTAAGCCAGACGGGACGCCGGCTGCGCCAATGGAGAGTAGCGATGAAGACACTAAGCTAGAACGAGAAATCCAACTATATAAAAAGCGAGGCTTTCGAGTAGGGAAGAAAATGATTCGCGGTCATGGACTAGAAGAATTCTCGAAAGAGAGCCTGGAGAAGATAAAAGAAATGGCATAATTCAGGAAAGCCGAAAAGCTTACGCGGGCCGAAGCGCAAATAGATCTCAGACCGGAACCGAACATAACGTCAACATTACCCAAGGTAGACAATAATGACAAGGAAACGGCCAGAAAACTAGTGCAAGCCTTGGACTTCGGCGAGACCAGAGTTACAGCCAGAAAAAGCGACACGGAAATCGAGCAAGCTGCGAACGCGGAAACCCGATCGGACAAAGAAGAAGACTGCAGCTCCAGCGAAGATGAGGCGCACCTTATCAAAGCGAAAGAGTTGCTGGAAGACAACCAAGAGAGGATAATCAAGATAAAGACTACCGATCTGATTGAAGAAGAGACAGATTATAATATATTGCGAAAGATTAAGGCTGCGGTGGAGGCTCTCATCAACGATACATTGCCAGAGGTCAGAACTTCTGCACCGACAGTGGAAGCTGGAATCGACAAAGAATCACAAGAGTTAGAAATGCCTATTGCCGGAGCCACAATAGACAATAGAGAGTATATAAGAGTCAATTTAGGAGGACGAGAATACAGAGCACTATTCGACGCAGGGGCTACAATTTCTTTAGTAGGCTCGGGAATAGCTGATAAGTACAAAAAGAGATTACAACCCTGCACGACGACAATCCAGACAGTCACTGGCGGACTGAATCCAGTCCTAGGATTTTTGCCTATCCATTTAGAGCTAGATGGAATAAGTGAAACTCTGAGTGCCAAAGCAGTAAAAGATGTAAGACATGAAATGATATTTTGTAAAGACTTCTGCGACACATTCAAGATAGACTCAAGCTACAAAGGATGGTGGCGAGCTAATGAAGGAAAATGGAGAGAATTCGACAGACCAACAGCCAGATCCCCGTCAGTCATTATCGCCGAGAGCGCCGGTATATCCGAACTCAGCGACGAGGAAAGACAGGAGATTGAATAGCTGGTTGCCGGTATCTTGCCAGAAAATTCCGGTGGAGAGTTAGGTTATACTGATCTATCAGAACATCACATTCTCGTCACTGACTCCACACCCATACGATGCAAAGCAAGAAGGAGATTTCGCTTAGGGATAATCGAAAGATCAGCCAGTGATTATTGCAGCCAACCGCTGTTAGTACCAAAGCCAGACGGAACTGAAAGGATTTGCGTGTACTACATAGAATTAAATAAGGTAACCAAAAAAGACAGTTATCCCTTACCACAGATGGACATGATCTTAGACCGATTGCGAGCCGCCAGATATCTAAGTAAGATAGATTTGAAGTAGACATACTTCCAAGTGAAAATGGAGGAAAGTAGTAAGAAGTACACTGCTTTTGCCGTGCCAGGATACGGGTTGTAGCAGTTTAAACGCATGCCTTTCGGATTATGCAACGCCCCCAGTACTCTACAGAGGCTGGTTGACGTTTTATTCGGTCCAGAGGACTCTCCGAACGTCTTTGGTTACCTCGACGACATCGTCATTGCAACCGACACGCTTGAAGAACATAAACACCGAGTCAGACATGTACTCACAAAATTGACCTCAGCCGGATTAAGTATCAACCCGAAGAAATGCGAGTTTTGTGTGAGAGAGATAAAATACCTAGGATTCGTCCTAGATAGAGACGGACTAAGGACAGACCCCGCCAAAGTTGAACCAATCTTGAGGTGTCCAGTCCCAAGAGACCTGACAGAATTACGTAGAGTCCTAGGAATGTTCGGATGGTACTCGAGATTCCTAGAAAATGAGCCAGAAATAAAAGTGCCTCTTACTCGTCTCCTTCGAGATCAGAAGAACTGGAATTGGGGAGAAGAACAGCAAGAAGCCTTTGAGAAGTTGAAAATATCCTTGACAAATGCGCCAGTTTCAGCCAGACCAGATTTTTCAAGACCTTTTACAATCCAGTGCGACGCGAGCAATTACGCGATCGGAGCCGTTCTCACTCAGGAGTTCGACGACGGAGAGCATCCTATAGTTTATGTCAGTCGAGTCTTGACAACTCCTGAAACAAACTATACGATCACCGAGAAAGAATGCCTGGCGCTCATCTGGTCTATGCAAAAACTGCGACCTTACGTGGAAGGCTATCACTTCACCGTGATCACCGACCATAGTGCACTACGCTGGCTCAGGTCTCTTAAAGAACCGAAAGGACGACTAGCTAGATGGTCGATCGAAATCCAGCAATGGGACTTCGATATAGTCCATCGAAGCGGCAGAAATCATGTCGTCCCCGATGCCTTATCCAGAATGATCGAGCCAGAAGTAGCGGCCACGACGACTATAGAAGACAAATGGTACCTAAGGCGGAAAAACGACGTTGAGCAAAATCTCTCGCACTACCCGGAGTGGCGTGTCAAGGACGGCAAACTGTATCGACACAAAGAAGATCCGATGCTCGATCCGATCGCGCACCCAGACGAAGGCTGGAAATTAGGCGTGCCAGAAGAATTGCGGGAGAAAGTGTTAATTACTGCACACCCGGAAATATCCGCCGGACATCTAGGAATCGAGAAGACATATGACAGGATCGCCAGAGAATATTTTTGGTCAGGGTTACTCCAAGACGTATGAAAATTTATTAAAAGCTGCCAGACTTGCCAGGCCTACAAAATCTCACAGCAGGCTCCTCAAGGATTAATTGGTTAACGGCTGGTAGAGAGACCGTGGACAGTGGTAGCGGCTGACGTTATGGAATTCCCCATAAGCTCCAGCCAGAATAAGTCTTCCAAGATCTTTTCTCGCGCTGGATAGAAGTCTACCCCCTACGCCAGGCCACAGGAAAAGCCATAGCTAGAGCATTTGAGGAATTGAACCTGTTCAGATGGGAAACGCCGGAGTATTTGCTAACCGATAACGGAACCGAATTCATCAACAAACACTTAGCAGAGACGTTGGAGCAGTACGGGGTAAAACAAGTAACAACTCCACCTTATCACCTGCAAGCAAACCCTGTGGAAAGAAGTAGCCGTACCCTTAAGACGATGATTTCGTCCTACGCAACGAACCATAGTCATTGGGATAAACACCTACACGAATTGAGACACGCTATTAATACAGCCAGACAATCCACCTTGAAAACCTCACCGGTATTCTCAAACTACGGCCGATACCCGACACCGGTGAAAAGCCTAAGGGCAGAATGGGAGGGGGGTCGAAAAAAATAAGTTTGGACCCGGCAGTGTGGGAGGACAGGATGAAAAGACTAGACGCATTACGAGACTTGGTTGCCAGATACATCGACGACGAACGGGATAGACAAGGTAAACGGTATAATAAAGGGAGAAAAGTCGTAGAATTCCAAGTAGGCGACATGGTAATGAGAAAATCCCATCCCCTGTCAAAAGGCAATGAGAAATTCTCAGCTAAACTCGCCCCGAAATACGACGGCCCCTTCACCATCACACAAAAGAAATCGCCAGTCATCTATATCGTAGAGCCAGTCGAAGGTAAAAGTAGGAAAGTAGCTAAGGTACACGTTAGTGACTTGAAAAAGTACCGAGCCCCTAGACAAACCCCTACTAACTTACTTCATCCACCACCCAACGTAGTGTCCCAAATAAGTACATGTATCGGTTATATGGAACTTCCCGCAATCCGCGTAAGTACCATGGTGATGGGGAACCCAACCCCTCAGAAATCAAAGGAAGATATTAATAAAGGAATGATTTTAGACATAGATAACCAACAACAGCCGGATAGGAAGAGCTGGGGCGACGAGGAGCCGGGGAATATTTCCGACTTCAGTTCGAGATCGAGATGAGGCGCGAGCTCACGGCGAGGGCCGCCGCCCGCTGTCTGGAGCAAGCTCAAGCGACGGAGGAGACCCACGACGATGACGGGGCGATGGAGATGGAGGCCGCCAACAATCTGCCGCAGACAATCCCCCGACCCCAGGAGCCTGACGGTCCAATGGACTTCAGCATCACCGAGGTCGAGGAACGAGAGTTGCTGCAGGAAGTCAGCCGACATCCCACCCCCACCGCAGCCAAGACACCACCAGCCGAGGACGATGACGTCTTCCCGGAGAGCCTGCCTCTCTCCGGGTCTCCACCCAGGCCGCCACTCCTTTGGACCAGCGCCATGCCGATGCTATTCACACCGGCCACGGGGGCCATTCAAAGACAGCCCTACCAGCCGCTGAGGAAGCCGGCCCCGGAGTCGTTCGTCCCGAGCTCCGCCGCCTCACAGCCAGACCAGGCGCAGGAGCGAGCACAACCCAGTCTGGCCATGGCTGGCTGGGGAAAGGTCGACGCGGTTGCACCGTGCCGACCCCTCACCGCAGAACCAGAAGAGCCTATTCTCGGGGCGGCGGGGCTGAAACCATGAGCAGACGCGCCGACCAGAACCCGGCCCCTATGGTCACGATTGGGGCCGCCCAATGCTGCCGGTGACCGCCAGACTCCTGAGCGGTCCGACGAGACCGGGGAAAAACCGCAAGCGTCCGTCGGCTCGTTCAGGAAACCCCTAGTACCCCCCCAGTTTCTCCCGATACATGGAGACACAACGCCGGCTGACCACCTGCTCGCCTGGGTCCTGGGCGTGGAGCCGGAGGACTTGGAAGCTCCACGTCCAAACGTCCTGGTGCCCCGGGAGGAAGCACCAGCCTGACCACGAAGACGCAGCCGGTCCAGACGAGCGAAAGGACCCCGACAGCTCACCGTGGAGGACGTGTTCTCCACGATTGAGCTGCCGCGTCGACGAGCTCGACGGGACGACACTCCGCCAGGCCCCCCAACAACTGACGGCCTGCCGGCGGACATCCCCTTACTAGCCTGAGAGAGACACAGGGCGGCGCAATTGCCCGTCAAGAGGTCGGGCTTGAGGTTCGGCGACCTCCGGGCGATTCCGACGGTTGCCGAAATTGATGCCCCCCCGTACAGCTGTTTTAACTGCAGCTGGAGGTATGGGCATCAACACGGCAACTGTCTTTCAAATTTTAATCGCTACTTAGAATTATTGAGTACAGCACTTTCACGAAATATTAATGTAAAATATTTATTTTTATAAATGTTATTAACTATTTTCGATTTTAAGCAATTTCGCTGTTTTTATCGATTTCCGAATAAACTAAAGGAGATAGAGGGGTGCTATCGCTGATTTGTTTGTAGGGAATTTACTAAGGAACAATTTTTGTCTTTAACAGTTTTCGATATAGTCAATACTTTTCAATACGCAGCGCGAAATCTCAAAGAAAAATGCAAAAATGCAACTTAAATTGTTAATTGTTTATTAAGCCTGCGGTACTTACTGTTATCAAACTTATTATATTATTATATGCACTCCCCCGAACAATTTAAGCCCTTAACCTTTCACTTCGGAATTAATGTCAAAAACTCATGGTTTTCGAGCTAATTTGACTGGACTATTAATCGAGTTTACTAATAGGAGTGAATATCTGCGAGTGACTATTACCTCGGGCTACTTGTCGAGCGCGAAAGTACCTCGGTATTGGGAGCTTCAGGGCTACCTATTTGTGTCGTTATTAGTGAGAATCGTGAGTGTTGCGGATAATTACGTCGGCGAGTACAAGGGGGACTCGTCCGGCGTTCACAAATAGATTAAAGACACGAGAGGTGTCGTAAGACGTTGGAACGCGGACAGGCTCTCGGCCGAACGTAGATTACACAGGAGCGATCGTGCCAGAATGACAATGATGTGGTCTCTATAAATGGCAAAAATCTAGAAAACTCCAACATTGTCGATTTAATTAATTATGCTTTACCTGATGGAAAATATACAGTGTTACAGCTGGACGCTTGCAATTCTCAAAATTATTGCAAGATATAGGAGTGCCTAATGAATTTGTCGGGAATAACTCCTTATGGAAAGCAGCAGCAGCTAGAGCTGCTGCCAATGCCGTCGCCGAAGATTCTGACAAATCAAAAATTCGTACATCATTTTGTAGCTTAAAACCAGCAGAAAACGAGAGTGTAAATTCATTTCAAGTCAAAACAAAGCAAGAAAAAAAAGAAGACGCTGAAAGTGGTGGAAACGAAAATTACGAGAGTATTGACGAAGAAGACGGTGACAGTACAATTATTATCAGACACCTAAATCTCGTCAGACTAAAAAAAGAAAAATCTGGAGTTTGCTAGACATGTAAAATGAATAGAAAACTAAATAAAATTTATCACGATCCGTATAAGAGTTCATCTTACTACGGTATCGATAGACTTTATAAAACGTTACAATCGTCACTATCTCGAATTAAGAAAAATAAATTATATGAATGGCTAGAGTCTCAGGATGCTTATACACAGCATAAGCAGATGATGTTTGGGAAACATATCTCGCAGATCTTAAGTCTATCAAATCGTACAATGAAACTTACTTATATATTCTTATTGTGATTGACTGCTTGAGTAAATTTGCCTGGGTAGAACCACTTTATGACAAATCATGCTCTAGCGTGACTTCAGTTTTCCGTAAAATTTTATCCAGGAGTCAAAATCGTAGACCTGTTATTTTACAGTCGGATAAAGGCAAGGAATTCATAGGTTCAGAGTTTCGGAAATTTTTGAAAGAAAAATATAAAATGTTCCGAGTTGCAATCAGCCCTGAAGCAGCCATCGCCAAACGTTTTAACCGAACTTTAAAAGAGCATATGTGGAGATGCTTTACGAATTTTAATACGAAAAAATCTATTCAGCTTTTACAAAATTTGGTAAAGTCCTATCATAATACGGTACACACTAGTATAATAATGACTCCTTGTAAAGTAAACATTAAAAATGCTTATGTAGCGCACCAGGATTTAATGCAGAGATATACTCATAATTTTAATAAATACCACGTACACGACCTGGTACGAGTTAGTACAGCTAAGAATGTCTTTTCGAAAATATATGGAGGACCGTATACAGAGGAAATCTTTAAAATGATTAGGTTATCTTTTACATAATGCAATTCATTTATCTCGTTTACCAAATCTTTCAAATTACTGTACTTTCCACGAGATAGAGTCGATTGCCCAGTCGAGGGCAAATTGACCTCTTCTACATTCATTTGATCTGTACTGATACTATTTTGAAATATCGGGGGCCTCAAATAATTTTTTAATATCTCGTCGTTGATTTTTTTAGTATTAAGAGTTGCGATGCGCATCGAATTTTTTTCCGAGTAATCCGGTACATGTAATATTGTTTGAGGGTAATGAACTTCAACAAGAGCCACCATCCAGTGGCCATCTAATTAAATCTTTTTTACTGTTTGCACTCGATAAAAGTATGTAAAATTCTTACAATTTAATAATTTTATATTTTATGAAGACGAATTTTCCCGAGTTCGTTAAGATCTAAGCAAACATACTTTTATCATTCAGAAAATTATTCGCAGTAAGGGAAAAGGTCGAAATAAGCAATATCTCGTCAGTTAGGCTAGATATCTCGACAAGTTCAATTCCTGGATATCTACTAGCCAACTACAAAAATTGTAAAAATAAATTGTAAGAATTTTACATACTTTTATCGAGTGCAAACAGTAAAAAAGATTTAATTAGATGGCCACTGGATGGTGGCTCTTGTTGAAGTTCATTACCCTCAAACAATATTACATGTACCGGATTACTCGGAAAAAAATTCGATGCGCATCGCAACTCTTAATACTAAAAAAATCAACGACGAGATATTAAAAAATTATTTGAGGCCCCCGATATTTCAAAATAGTATCAGTACAGATCAAATGAATGTAGAAGAGGTCAATTTGCCCTCGACTGGGCAATCGACTCTATCTCGTGGAAAGTACAGTAATTTGAAAGATTTGGTAAACGAGATAAATGAATTGCATTATGTAAAAGATAACCTAATTTTTTAAATTAGTAATAAGGGATTTATAAGAATAACTAAGAAATATAAGGAAAATGCAAGTCATAGCATAGAAATATACGAACAAGTAAGAAGTATTTTAGGCTCGACATCCACTGAGCCGATTATTCTTGATGATAAACGCTCAAATTATACATTTAATTTTCCTGCTTCTATGAAAAACGGGCTACCGTCTATGATAAACATTTATTCCGACATTTGCGAACCTTACGTTGCCAGTGACACACAAACATCTCTCTTAAGATCTTTTTTGATGGATAAAGACATGTATGATTTCGGTTCAAGTAAATTGAAAGAATTTACATGGCTGAATTATGTAACTTATAACGCTCTGATTTTCGGACAGTTGAAATCAATATAAGAGATCAGCAAGGCAATATTATACCATTCGAGTACGGGACGCCCAGTGTTGCACTACACTTAAAAAAAAATTATCAATAATGGCCTCCACTCCTTATGACGCGTATTTGGATGCGCAGGTAGGACGTAGTAATGATTCACCGGATATAATCGACAGCGCATATTCAGGCAGAAATCAGCAAAGAGGGTCCGGCATTGCGGGTGCTTGAGAGGAATACACAGAAGTATTTTGCCGCTTTTAAAAAGAGGAACTCGTGAAGTTAGTAAAGAAGCTGTGCGTGCAGGATTTAATGTGGTTAAAGAAGTTGCGCACAATAAGGTGCTTTTTAAAGATGCAATTAAACGTCGTATACAAGAATCTGAACAAAATTGGAAAATAAAAGCAAAAGACAAGCTGGATAGGTTACTAGGTGAACACGAGTACAAGAAGGCCAATTCACTGTCAGAGCCTCATTTAGTCACTAGTAGTAGCGGAGAACAGTCGAAAGTTGAGTCGAAGAAAAAAACTTCCAAAAAGGTTAAAGTAAAGATAAAAAACAATAAAAGTTTGCCCGTAAAAAAGATGAATAAAAATCACAAGAAGTTGCGTACAACAGCCGATATATTTAGAAAAAAATAATTGAAATATCATTTCTAGATAGTTCATCTTGCAAGGGCATGAAGGAGGAGTTGTCTCTTTTTACAATTACTCCAACGCAGACGACAGTTGAAAATTCACACTGGATAAATTATAAGCCAATATCATCTCTATCGGATGATTCACCTATAGAATTTGTCATCCCTGGTTCTGGGGAAGAGTTCATAGATCTAGCTCATTCTATGCTATATTTACGAGTAAAAATAAAAAATGGATCCAAAGAAAAACTTACAGACGAAGGTGAATATAAAGTTGGACCTGTGAATAATTTTCTTCACTCTATGTTTAATCAGATTAAAGTTAGATTTAACCAGAAACTCATAACACCGGCGAACAATGCTTGTCCATATCGCGCGTACATAGAAACATTATTAAATTACGGATCTGGAGCTAGAAATTCTCATCATTCATCCAGTTCATGGTATGATGATACGACTGGATTCATGGATGAAATATCTGACAGAAATTTAGGATTTAAAACTAGAAGTTCTTTAACAGAAAAAGAAAAATGCATCGATCTTCAAGGCCATCTTCATGCAGACATTTTTAATCAAGAGAAGTGTCATAAACGACGTTGAAGTCCGAGTAAAGCTTATAAGATCGAGAAATGAATTCTGCTTAATGGAATCCAGCAGTAACGTACATGTAGCGAGTATAGTGGGAGCAAGTTTGCTCATACAAAGAACAAAAATAAATCCGTGTTTTTTAATCGCTCATACGAAAACTTCATTAAACGCAAGCAATTTTAAAATTATTTCGATTCGATTAAATGAAGATATTTTAGACGGCTATCTAAAACCTGTAATCACATTAGGTGGAATCGGTCAATCTGTTGAATTGAGAGTAGAAAAATGGAACTGTTTCGTAGAAAATTTTGAAGAAATCTCCGGCTTCTTTTAAGATAAGGGTCACTTTCGCTAGAGAATGCCCATTCCCATATAGCACCCAACACTCTGGGAATATTGCTGGAATATTGCTTTGGTAAATAAAGTAGGATAAGTTATGTTGCGGGAAGGTTACGTAACCAGCAGGCCACGGTCAGGCAACATTGCTGCGAAGGGAAATGTCCATTTTAACATTACGTCGATTCGATCGATATTCCGTACCCATCCGTGGAAAGTAATGTTATAGTAATATTGTAGTAAGCTTATTCAACATTCCCAGAACATTAATATATTATAATTTTTTTTTTTTTTTAACAAAAAATATCGGTTTTTTGTAATACTACAGTAATATTGCAGGAGTATTGCAAAATGCTACCGCAACATTGCCGGAATATTGAAAAGTTGGCCGGTCCGAAACTGCTGGCCATGCACTACATTCTAGCAATATTGTGGTAAGGTTACATAACCCTCCAAGAATATTAATATATTCTGGAATTTTTTTTGAGTTTTGCAGAAAAATTTCATCCGAAGGCAATATTACAGTAATATTGCAGGAGTATTGCAAAATGCTACCGCAACATTGCCGGAATATTGAAAAGTTGGCCGGTCCGAAACTGCTGGCCACGCGCTACATTCTAGTAATATTGTGGTAAGGTTACATAACCCTCCAAGAATATTAATATATTCTGGAATTTTTTTTGAGTTTTGCAGAAAAATTTCATCCGAAGGCAATATTACAGTAATATTGCAGGAGTATTGCAAAATGCTACCGCAACATTGCCGGCATCTTGAAAAGTTGGCCGGTCCGAAACTGCTGGTCATGCACTACATTCTAGTAATATTGCTAATCATTTCAACAATATCTCACAATACTACTGTAATACTATTTAGGGAACCATTTTTCTGATATAGTATATTAAAATATATTATAATATTAATATTATATATAAATATATACAACAAAAATTGTATTATAGTATTTTTTCCGTAAGTAATTTTCTATGATGATTGAAAAAAGATTCCAGAAAATAATATATACTATAAAATTATACAATAACATAATAAAGTTCGCAGCGAACACTTTTTAAATAGTTAATTAAACTTCATATAATATATAGAATTCTTATCGCAATAATATTTGTCTTCTGAAAAAGAGAAAAGCAAAATTTAGAAAAATATTATGATTACTACAATTTTACTACAATACAATAGGGAGAAGCTTTCCAGTAGAAGACAATTTTCAAATACTTTATTAACATTCTCATAACAGTTTACTATATTATTTTCCGAAACCGAGAAGAAACAGGTTCCAGAAAAATCATGGTTCTAGAAAAATTAGGCAATCTTACCTGAACGCGCTACTACGCGCAGCTCCGATTTATAATACGAAGAGTTATCGCGGAACGACTAGGAAATCAAGTTAGCAGTGGGTCTCTCTCTCTCTCTCTTTCTCTAAGGCTCGTGATCCCCAGTGAAATATGTGGCAAACGCCTGCTCATAGTTACTTTATATGACCAGCTGAACCATCCCAAACGCCTCTTGGGCTCCTAATTTGGGGCGACTGTCTCTACTAGATCTCGAGGTCTTTCAAAACGATCCGGTTCACCTAGTCCTCGGATCGGATTAAGGGACTGTGAGCCACATTAAGTGTAATCTTCGAATGCCCTTCCTGAGCGTTGCGGTAGTGTGAAGTGCGTATGCCCTCCGGTGAGCTGGGGTGGTCTAAAAAATATCGGCAACTTCGCTATCGACGATAGCGAAAGAAATGCTTACAACAGACCACAAAGCCTAGTGTCAACGGGATGCCAACAGCACAGCCATCTTTCGATATTGTTCTGCCCACGCGGATTCCGGTACAGCTACCGATGATCGTCGACCGCACACGACGATGTCCTGTCGTTCTCTCCAACGTCTTTGCGACGGCTGTACGACGCACTTTTACGTCGAAAATCCTACCGCGATAGAGAACGCATAAGCAAATACGATCATATTAAACATTTGTCTCCCGACTTGGACGAAATCATAGATGATGCATCTGTATTACGTGAGACTAGGCGTTTATGTATTATGCACGCACCATGTTGAGTGTCTCTCGCCAAGATCTCTGGAGATTTCGGGTCTCGCGGCATTATGTGATCCTCGACGATTAACAGTCGTACGGCGCTTGAATCAGGCTACGACCAGCTGACTCGTGTGTTTCTGTAACGAAACCACTAGCCGGTTAAACCTTTTTAGACCACACTCGTTATCTTCCTCCCCTTCCAAAAAATATAACAATATTAATAAAGTATTAACACATTATTACCATAAAGATTGTACAGACATTAATACCATATCGTATGACCTATTAATCTCTGAAAACCAATTAAAGAAATATACAAAATACGTTATGATACTGATAAGGTTCCGGAAACATACTACAAAATTACAACAATTTAATTCAGGGTAAGATTTTTCGCCTAAAGCAACTTCAAAGTCTTCTAATAACACTTTGCAATCTTATTCAAATATTATTGCATTATTCCATAGAGAAAGAAGATCTTCTATGAAATCCAAACAGTATATTTTTTTTTTTTTTTTTTTTTGAGGAATGGAAAAACTATGCGTCTCTTCGAGCCAAGTAACTTTATTACTGCCAAACGTTTCGGGATGTATTAATCCCCTCATCAGTGGCTAAATTAAATAAGTACAAAAATTGAAATTATAACAAAAATTACAGAAAATTTAAATTTTACAAAATTACTATAATAGAATTACAAATATAATAATAATTACAATAGACAAGGTATATAATTTAAAATTTTTACCAGAAACTAGAAACGAACGCCGTCTTCATGATCGACGAACAGTAAAAGCAATCGCAAACGGATCTAATGAAAGCAATATTATAAATAAGCTAATGAATTTATACACTAATTACAAAAGAAATAATAATCTAACAGACTTACGGAACTGTGACTCGATGTTCCTTACAAACTAATCATGCCGGTGCCACTAGGTGGTAAAGCGGCACCGGCCGAGGCGGGAAGTCAACTAAGATCTCGCGACAAAAATCGACCTTTTAACCATCTCAATACATCCACCAAAACAGATATTCATACACAAAAATATAAGAGTGTGCAAAATATAGCGGCCACAGATACCCAAGTTCGCTCGGTGTATTAGGAGCGCATGACGCCATAGAGGCGGCATATACTAATACTCAGATAGTAGAGCGGGGAGGCCGAGCCGCTACGCGTGAAGCGCTCCTGCCATGACTATATTACTATATAGTATACAGTATGGCCAGTGCGTTGCCACGGCAACCCGGACTCTCCGACCTCCCACTGGGCTGTGCCGCTCCGACTCGCCGGCCAATCACTATCGAACACGTGTTGGCCGAGTTGAAGAGAGCACGAAGCGGTATGCCACCTCTCTCCGCATGCTAATATCCCAATACAGCCTGCTCGCCACCGAGCCTCTGCAATCGCATTATTTATTGATTTATTTTATTCGGATTATTTTTTAAAGTAGATATAACATTTTTGTAACTGGTTTTGAGGTGGCACGTATCCTCAGCCCTATTAAGAGTGCCATCGAAGAACTGTATATGCAACATTTCTGAGAACCGTCTGCGGAAAATTGACGGCTCTCTATCTATTATTTTAATATTGTCGAAATTAAAAGTATGCCCTGTTTCCAGTGCATGTACTGCGAGGGGGGATTTTAAATTGCCCTTCTCTATGTATTTTTTGTGCTCGTTTTGCCTAGTTCTTAGAGGCCGATACGTTTCTCCGATATACGTAGAATCGCAATCGGAGCAGTCAATTTTATAAACAACATTTCTCGCGTCCTGCACTGCAGTAGGATCTTTTCCTAGTTTAATAAATTTGTTGAACTTATCGGGAACATTGTTGACTAGACTCAAGTTGTTATTTCTGATAACAGATTTTAATTTATCATTAAACCCTTCGTAGTAAGGGAAAACTGCGAACCCTTTTCTAGAATTAAAACTATTGTTACTATTACAACGCTGTGAATCTGTATTACTCGCCCCTGAACCCTCCAGCGTGGCCCTTGAAAGGTCCAAATTGCGAGCAATCCGTTTCTTACTGAATTTTTCTATAAAGTTTATCGGGTAATCGTTAGCTATGAGGATTTTTTTTGCTTTCACGATATTCTCACGGTGGAAACGCGGATCCGATAACAATATTGCCCTATCAAATAGGTTAAATATTATTGCAATCTTTTGATTTTTTGGGTGGTGGGAGAAGAAATTGACGTATCTAGAGGAAGCTGTGTCTTTTTGAAACCAATTTGTAAATATATTTCCACAAAAATCATGAAAAATGGAAATATCAAAAAAATTAATACTATTATTGACTTCAATTTCAGAAGTAAATTGAAGGGAATTATTATAACTATTAAAAATAGATAACACCAATTCAATCTTCTCCCTATCCACGATCAAAAGACAATCATCCACGTATCTACGGAAAAATCGCACGTTAGACTTTGCAATGCCAAGACAATGCTTTTCTAGATCTTCAAGAACCATATTTGCAAAAACAGGGCTCGAACAGAATCCCATCGGGGCGCCCGAAACCTGCTTATAAAATTTGCCGTCGAAAACAAGATACGTGCAATCAAGAAGAGTCTTTATACCATCAATAAATTCACTTTTCGACATACATTTCATAAACGAGAGCCATTTCCATCTCTTCTCAATCGACAGCATAATTGCTTCTTTTGGCAGACTTGAAAATAGCGAGACTCCAAACAGTATAATTTAGCTATATATCATTATTGTAATTATCCTGTTTGCAAGCCTACTAGCGATTATAATTAGGGCAAAAATTCTACACATAGGCTAATTTTAAAAATTTTCTGTCATATTCTGCTAACATTTGATAAGTGCCGAATGGCGCGGACTGCCCTGATCCTGTGTCGATACTCCTCGTGGAGTAATAGCTATTATTTTTGCATTAAAAGCGTCTTAGGCCGCTGCACTCGTGCAATCATGCAATTGCTACTCGCCTTACCAGAGAATCGATATGTATTAATATGTACAGGGCATTAATATTAGGCATTAATATGTACATGGGTGGGCAGAGAAATAATTATACATGATTTACTTTACAAGAAAAAGAGAAGCTTTCATTTTATCCAATTGCAAGAATTTCAGTCATTACCGTGGTAGAATAGGCAACTTACTTATTCGGTTTATTCTAATAATTCTTATTAATATATTACATAAGATAGAAATTATTCTGGGAAAATCGAAAAGAAATTCAGCTATATATTATAGTTCAACTATATATTATGATTCTATAAACGTTATGCAAGTCTACCACAATGTAATTAGGGGTAAAGCTCTTCACATCAGTCAAAATTAAAATACCCTTGCGACAAAAATTTCGCAACTTTATTACAATATTATTCAAATATTTCATAGAATAGAAATTTTAATATGAAAACCCAAAAAAACATTCTAGAATAAGCTATTAATCTTACAGAATTGCGAAACATAATAATATTATTACAATCTAATCACAACCACCAGATGTTTCGAATCTAATAACTTTGAAATATTCTAGTAATGTTATCGTAGCAATTTGTAATAATACTGCAATATTACTGCAATATTAATATTCTTGGAGGGTTATGTAACCTTACCATAATATTATTAGAATGTAGTGCGTGGCCAGCAGTTTCGGACCAGCCAACTTTTCAATATGCCGGCAATGTTGCATTAGAATTTCACAATACTCCTGCAATATTACTGTAATATTGCCTTCGGATGAAATTTTTCTACGAAAATCAAAAAAAAATTTCCAGAATATATTAATATTCTTCGAGGGTTATGTAACCTTACCACAATATTACTAGAATGTAGTTTGTGGCCAGCAGTTTCCTCCCTCCTGCAATATTACTGTAATATTGCCTTCGGATGAAATTTTTCTGCGAAAATCAAAAAAAAAATTTCCAGAATATATTAATATTCTTGTAGGGTTATGTAACCTTACCACAATATTACTAGAATGTAGTGCATGACCAGCAGTTTCGGACCGGCCAACTTTTCAATATTCCCGCAATGTTGCGGTAGCATTTTGCAATACTCCTGCAATATTACTGTAATATTGCCTTCGGATGAAATTTTTCTGCCAAAATCAAAAAAAAATTTCCAGAATATATTAATATTCTTGTAGGGTTATCTAACCTTACCACAATATTACTAGAATGTAGTGCATGACCAGCAGTTTCGGACCGGCCAACTTTTCAATATTCTGGCAATGTTGCGGTAGCATTTTGCAATACTCCTGCAATATTACTGTAATATTGCCGACGGATGAAATTTTTCTGCCAAAATCAAAAAAAAATTTCCAGAATTTATTAATATTCTTCGAGGATTATGTAACCTTACCACAATATTACTAGAATGTAGTGCGTGGCCAGCAGTTTCGGACCGGCCAACTTTTCCATATTCCGGCAATGTTGCGGTAGCATTTTGCAATACTCCTGCAATATTACTGTATTATTACAAAAGACCGATATTTTTTATTAAAAAAAAAAAATTATAATATATTAATGTTCTGGGAATGTTGAATAAGCTTACTACAATATTACTATAACATTACTTTCCACGGATGTGTACGGAATATCGATCGAATCGACGTAATGTTAAAACGGACATTTCCCTTCGCAGCAATGTTGCCTGACCGTGGCCTGCTGGTTATGTAACTCTCCCGCAACATAACTTATCCTACTTTACTTACCAAAGCAACATTCCAGCAATATTCCCAGAGTGTTGGGTGCTATATGGGTTTTTATCAACGAAAATGTTTTCATTATTTTTACTGCGTCATACAAGTTCTAAATCAGTGATAATTGAGAATAAAATTAATTCAAATCAGTCTACGTCTAGTGAAGTTACCGACGAACCTGACAAGAAGAAGCCTCGCTTATACATTCCATATGTAAATTTCAAACAACTGACTTTTGACAATCTAGTACGAATAACAAATTTAATTAAAATTAAAATTGCTTGTCTGTAAAGATCTTATATTTCATTGTAAATACGATGGAACGCTGAAATATTGCAAATTGCTAATAAGACTTAAAAATAATCAACGATTTAAGCGAGAGTGGTAAGTCTATTGTTAAAGATAATCCATATTTATTTAACACTATTTTCAACGATTACGTATGTTTGTATAATATATGCGTAATTATAATAACTGGATTTGTATTGTTATGCAAAAAAAATTAATTGAATAAGAATTAATAAATGGGAGAAAATAAAATATTTGTTAATTTTTTTTACTTTGATCTTTCCACTATCCCTTGATAATTGAACAAAAATATACGTAAACTTCTTTTATATTTTAAATAGTAATAATTAATATTTTTTCTTTGTCATACGAATAAATAATTTAAATAAATAATTTAAAAGTATTATATCCAATTACGTTTATACGAATTCACACATACACATAAATTTACTTTGCGCATGGTCGACGTATTGCTGACTCTGCCTCTGAGTTTAGACGCATACGACGACCCCCCACCTATCATCCGCTTACTCATTTCTAAGCGCGCTTGTCGAAAGTGAGAAGCATCTACTCTGATGACATAGCTACTATGCCCGTTCAAAGAACACGCGACACAGTACACCACCTTGATTCGATGTACCATCTATTATCATTTTTAATCAATCTATTTGACTCGAGATAATGCTGCGCTATGTAAATGCATAGACGGCTGCTGGACATGGTACGAGTAAAAGGCGATTGAATTGAAGAATTAACATTCAATAATACTAATGTAGTTTATAATATTAAATGCAGTCACCAGCAAATATATCATTCTGTTAGGATTGTTTTCCACGTAGATAAGTGAAGTGATCGCAAAAAATTAAACAACATGATGCAGTAAGACAATGTTGAATTTATTTATGGAAAAACTTGCCGTTCCATCCTATCGTAGAGACTCGATGAATTACAAAATGTCATTGTCATCCACAGTATTATAAAATATCAAAATATAAGTCACGTTAACTCTCTATTATCTTACATAAATGTCACTACTTCAAATAAATGTTATACGGTGAGAATGATGGCCTCAAATGGTAATTAGAATTCTTTAATTAAGTAAGATTAGAATTAGAAGTAAGATTAGATACGTAATTAGAATTTTTTAATAAGAACAACAAGAAGTACATTTTGGAATAGGATGCCTGTGACGGCCTAGCCCGACCGTAAGGCGAGAGTTCGCACGTGCTAGCCTGGGCGAGGTCTGTCTACGTAAGGTCAGGTGCACTAGACTCGCGCGATGACAGCTCACTCGTACTGGTGTTTTGGGGCAAAAACTACAGCGTAAACGCGTTCTCTTCTAACAGGAGTAATTCAAGTTAAAGGCCTGACAAGAATTATTCCGAGAGTTAGTTGAGGGTTCCGAAGCGTTCTATACCGGCCTTCAGATAGTTTCAATAAATAATTAGCGGCGATATGGTAATGTCGTATACTCTAGACTGGCTGTCTGTTTTATTCGAGCATTCAAATATCGCGGTTATCTGGCTCAGCGAAGGAGGCTGCGAAGCTATCTGTACGCATACGCGGCGCGCGACGAAGGGAGTGGTCTTAGTGAGTTGTCGCGCGCGATCGCGGGGCCGTCGGCCCGCGACGCGCGACCACCCATATAGCACCCAACACTCTGGGAATATTGCTGGAATGTTACTTTGGTAAGTAAAGTAGGATCAATTATGTTGCGGGAAGGTTACGTAACCAGCTGGCCACGGTCAGGCAACATTGCTGCGAAGTGGAATGTCCGTTTTAATATTACATTGATTCGATAGGTATTCCATACTCATCCGTGGAAAGTAATATTACAGTAATATTGCCATATAAATAAACATTCCCAGAACATTAAAGTATTATAAATTTTTTTTCGATTTTTTCGAAAAAATTTTTTCTCTATTGAAATAATACAGCAATGTTATGGTAACATTGCACAATGTTATCACAACATTACTGAAATAAAATATTTTACAAAGGGATCAAAGAAAATTGTTTAAAAAAATTTCTCCGGTGGGGATTTGAACCCAACTCCTTTCGCTCAGTAGACTCGCTCCTTATCCACTGAGCTATTGTTTTATTGTTGTCATTAAAGTTAATGTGTAGGTTAAAATGAAAGATAAACGAGGGCCTTTAAAATATAACCTAGGTTCAAAATTATTTGACGAAATTTTTACGAAAAAATCGAAAAAAAATTTATAATACATCTGCTGTTGCCACCACCAGAGTCCGAGTGCCGGACGCCTTGCAGCCTTCTCGACCGCGACCAACGCGCCTCGCTGAAGCTCTCGCCTTCGCTGTGCTATGCCGCTGCTCCCGCTGCCTGTAAGTGCCAGCTCTCTCTCTCTCTCTCTCTCTCTCTGTCTCTCCCTCCCTCCCTCCCTCCCTCCCCCCTCTCTCTCAGTGTAACAGAGTGACAGAATTTATTGCTCTCTTATTCTCTCTCTCTATAGAGTGTTATAGGCTCTATAGAGAGTTCTCACTAGCCGTCGTCTGGGCTTCGTATTAATAGTCCGGGAGTCCTAGGATTTTACCAGGAAGTTCGTGCAAGAGTTTATTTTATCGCTGAAATATGTTGGTAGCCACTTACTGAAAACAGCCCTAAAGTCTCGACTTCGCACCCGATCGGGAACATTGTTATTATTGCAAATTAAGTTACCAAAATGCATTTTTTTTTCCGTTTTTCTTGATTAACTTTTTTGTTACTCAATTTACGCAAAAATAGGTAGGGGCAAAAGTTGATCAGCATTGAATTTTCTATAAGACACATACATTCCGAAATGCAAAATTAATGTTTTTCCCGGCTAAATTGTTAAATAAAAAAAAATTTTTTTTCAATTTTCACATTGCCATGGTTTTTGTGAAATAAGATCTTTATTTATTGGATTAGCCCTCAAAGATGACTTTTAGTACAGACAACGTAAAAATTGAAGCCCGATCTCGATATCTTAAAATGGCGTCTTGTTGCAAAATTATTTAGCCGAAAAGTTCAAATTGATGTCCAATTCGATCCAGGAACGATAATTGAATCAAACGATGTTTAATCGACAGCTTACGACGTAATTAACAAACGGTAAAAATAAATTTTCTTAATATTAATATTTAGCAACATTTCTAATAAAAAATTTTTTTTATTTCGGTCAATTTTGGAGTGAGAGAATCGCGGCAAAATGCATCTTGAAGTACATAAAAAACCATGAATTTTCATATAAATTTTGTTAAGATCGGACCAATAGGAGCCGAGATACAAAAATTTTTTCAACCGACGATTACGCCGAAACTACTTGATATTTCAAGTTTAAATTTGGCACAGTGCTTGCTGAAATCATACTCTAAATGATTACATTTTACCCAATAGCTCTACATGCTTTAGTTCGTCTAAAACAACCGACGAAACATATGAATTCAGCGCGCGCGGCCGCGCCGTTGCTCCGGCCGAGTGGCGCGGTGGTGGGGGGAAAGCCGCGCGGCGGCGAACAGAATTCATACACCTTAGTTGCAATTTGATTATCTCGATAACCAAAGCTACTATTGCAATAAATTTTTTTTTTATTTAACGTGTTTTTTTCTCAACTTTAACGTTATACTAATTAAGTTATCATAGGCACAATGCAAATACCGCAAATTACCAATTCTTCTGAAAAAGAATCTTTTTTGGCTGCATACAGAACCTTTGTACGCATGCATTGTACTGCTATAATCATAAAAATATTTAAATTTATCATATAAAGGTTGGGTAGCGTAATATATGCCATTAAAGGTTATGTATGTAGCCAAAAAAGATTCTTTTTCAGAAGAATTGGTAATTTGCGGTATTTGCGTTGTGCCTATGATAACTTAATTAGTATGACGTTAAAGCTGAGAAAAAAACACGTTAAATGAAAAAAAAATTTATTGCAATAGTAGCTTTGGTTACCGAGATAATCAAATTGCAACTAAGATGTATGAATTCTGTTCGCCGCCGCGCGGCTTTCCCCCCACCACCGCGCCGCTCGGCCGGAGCAACGGCGCGGCCGCGCGCGCTGAATTCATATGTTTCGTCGGTTGTTTTAGACGAACTAAAGCATGTAGAGCTATTGGGTAAAATGTAATCATTTAGAGTATGATTTCAGCAAGCACTGTGCCAAATTTCAACTTGAAATATCAAGTAGTTTCGGCGTAATCGTCGGTTGAAAAAATTTTTGTATCTCGGCTCTTATTGGTCCGATCTTAACAAAATTTATATGAAAATTCATGGTTTTTTATGTACTTCAAGATGCATTTTGCCGCGATTCTCTCACTCCAAAATTGACCGAAATAAAAAAAATTTTTTATTAGAAATGTTGCTAAATATTAATATTAAGAAAATTTATTTTTACCGTTTGTTAATTACGTCGTAAGCTGTCGATTAAACATAGTTTGATTCAATTATCGTTCCTGGATCGAATTGGACATCAATTTGAACTTTTCGGCTAAATAATTTTGCAACAAGACGCCATTTTAAGATATCGAGATCGGGCTTCAATTTTTACGTTGTCTGTACTAAAAGTCATCTTTGAGGGCTAATCCGATAAATAAAGATCTTATTTCACAAAAACCATGGCAATGTGAAAATTGAAAAAAAATTTTTTTTTATTTAACAATTTAGCCGGGAAAAACATTAATTTTGCATTTCGGAATGTATGTGTCTTATAGAAAATTCAATGCTGATCAACTTTTGCCCCTACCTGTTTTTGCGTAAATTGAGTAACAAAAAAGTTAATCAAGAAAAACGGAAAAAAAATGCATTTTGGTAACTTAATTTGCAATAATAACAATGTTCCCGATCGGGTGCGAAGTCGAGACTTTAGGGCTATTTTCAGTAAGTGGCTACCAACATATTTCAGCGATAAAATAAACTCTTGCACGAACTTCCTGATAATAAGGTTTTGAACTCCCTGACTCCCGGACTATTAAGGGTCCATTGAGCTAACAACCATTTTTTTAGTATCACTTCACTACCTTCGATTTTACGGAAATTCCAATTTTAATTTTCAGAAAGGAAAATTGTGATATCCATCAATAAATTGGCAAGTTTCTATGATAACGCAGCCTTGCGTTTGATTATTATATATAATGCGACACCGGCGGAGATCAACTATCAACTGACTACAATTTCGTTTACAATTCAGTTCGCTCGAAGAGATGCATAGTTTTCTCATTACACCCTTTACAACGCTCGAGCAATAACTAATCTAACAGAAAGGTCTATTTGATGGTGACTGCATTTGATATTACTACAGCACTAAACTACATTAGTATTATTATATGTTGATTCTTCAATATATTCGCCTTGTAGGGATAAAAATAACAATTTATTCGAAAGATTGCACATCGAAGCCCTTACAACTTCTTCCTGCAATAGCTATCGGTATAGTATATGAATTTTTATTCTACGTATTATTTTCATATTTAAACGCTCATTTATTTATTTATTTCAACACGATTGGTTTTTTATAATAGAAACTTGCCAATTTATTTATTGATATCACAACTTTCCTGTCTGAAAATTAAAATTGGAATTTTCGTAAAATCAAAGGTAGTGAAGTGATACTAAAAAAATGGTTGTCAACTCAATGGACCCTTAATACGAAGCTGTTTACGTACATAGATATTTTATTGAATAGAGTTTTAGATTCCAAGTTGACGAGTATAAGCATATTAAGTCTTGTCAAGGGATTAGAAGGGCTATGGAGAGTTTGAAAACCTTTCATTTAGGTGATAGAACAAATACTTTGAATTTTGGCTACATAAGGGCTGTGGAGGGTTAGAAAATCATTCTATAATTTAAATGATATCTAAATACTTTGGCTGAAAATCCACAAGTTGCTTATTAAACGAACCACCCTCTCTCCTTCTTCCTAGTGTTCGTACGCTTCGTGGCTTCGCTATGCTCTCAGCTGCCGGGCATACATATTTTATTGAAGAGAGCTTTAGATGTTCCAAGTTGACGAGTATAAGCATATAAAGTCTTGTCAAGGGATTAGAAGGGTTATAAAGAGTTTGAAAACCTTTAATTTAGATGATAAACTAAACAATATAGATAAAGACTCACACCGAGACGCACACCGAAATCATATAAAGTCCACTTCTTTAGGAAGTGGCGGGCGTCTAAGGAGGCTATCAGAGCATTACTGAGGAGTCCACTCTGACAGCTCGGACGAAACGCCGACAAATTTTTGTAAGGCCTCGCTGCATAGAGATCTCACAATGTCATAATATGCAGTGTAGAGCCTACAATCAAAAATTAATTTTTTGGGTCGAGTAGAACGGCAGAGTCTTTTTCTATTATATATTACTTTCGAGCGATAGAGTCATTTTAACATCTATGATAGAATAAACACGTAGAATTTTGGCTGCATAAGGGTTGTGGAGAGTTTGAAAATTATCCTATAATTTAAATGAAGAAACAACCTTATACTTGCCTACCTTTTATCTTGAAAAGGTTTTTTTTGGGGGGGGGGGGTATCACTACGTTTTAAGGGAATGCAATACATTTAACAAACAAGTTATAGTTAATATTTATTAAATCTATTAAAAATTTATAGCTTTTAACGTAGAATTATTTACGAACAGCAATATATGCACTAGAATGACCTAACCAAAGAATTCCATTCCGATATGATCTGTTCAATGTATACAGATAATAGTCTCAACATTTTCAACAAGAATTCTCTAACACGAAACGATATGGAACGGCGGAATTAGATATTTCGGGATAGGATAGGATGGAATGGAATATGATACTTGTCCAATATTGTTTAATTTTAATTTAAACCATGCATTTCAAGTGAGTCACTTAGTCCGTTTATATCAGCTGCTTTTTACGTAACGCCTGCTAAGTTTGCTTATTTTTCTTATAAGGCCATCAAATTAAATCGTTCGGTCTTTTAATTATGCTGTAAATAAACATATCATTGGATCAATTTTGAGTTATGGTTGCAGTTTGCCATTTTTAGTTTTATCTGTTCGTCAAAAATGCCAATTACATTGAGTCAGATAAGTTTTTTTTATATTTATTTTATTATGTTTTTTTCTAATAAAAATATGATACTTTGTGTAAGTTAATTTCAAGTTTTCAGATATGGTCAATCCAGTTCCAATTTGGACTCACTGAACTAACAAAACTATAATAATTATTATCTTATTAAGTATACATATAGCTTTGAATAAGCATACCCTACAATTGTATTTTTTTCCTTATACAAATTTTTCCACTCAGCTTTTTGTTTGGAAGTAACATAATTATAATAATTATTAACTTATTATACGTACACAAATCTTTTATACCTATCTTTACTACCTATATACTTTTATCTATGTAACTTGAAAGTTGTCATGGAGTCCGTGTGACTAATTTATTTAATGAAAAATTAGTCCTTTTTAATTTCCAAAGAGCTCAAAGTACAACCAACTTTCAGAATAAAGATTAGAGTACCTTTTTTTCAACGAAAGTATACCTTCTTCTCTATAAAAGGTAACAAGTGCATGTTAGGTGTCAATCCCATCAAAGAGAAATTTTAAATTGATACCATTGACCAGTTTTGAATATACTAATTTTGAAACTTTTAATTGTTAATATTTCAAAACTGGTCAATGGTATTAATTTAAAATTTCTCGTGGTATCCTTTTGACTAGTGATCTTGACAACTCATGTGTTCATTTTATCTTTTAGATAGCAGAAGATACACTTCCCTTAAGAAAAAGGCACGCTCATCCATATTCTGGAAACTGATTGTACTTCGTACTCCCTGGATATTGAGAAGGACTAATTTTTCATTAAGCAAATTGGTCACAGAGATTCCATAAAAAATTTAAGGTTTATTCGTTGGACCAGCTTTCAAATTTTCAATTTTGAAAGCTTGAAACTTTGTTTATTACAAAGTGGTCTAAAGAATTAACTTTAAAATTGTGATGGAATACCTATGATTAATTGAACCGATTACGTTACTTAACTAATTAAATATCAAACCTAGTGGTGTAGTAGGTTTATAATATGTAACCATCATAAATGTTACGCCTGAAACTGTTCTTAAACATAAAATTTTATTACAATTCATAAAAGTTGTCAAAGTTGAGATATTTAGTGATCCATTATTAAATGGATACATTTAATAGTTGGAATAAAAATAAAAATACTTTCGTTCACTCTAAACCAGTTGTTTTTCTAAACTGAATACAAAATTTTTCTCGAATAAAAATACTTTTTTCACTTTAGTTGTTTGTCACAGGAATTCCTTTCCTATATAACCTATCAGTTGTGTGTAACTTCCCGCAATGGAAATAGAAAATATCTGAAAAATAAATAAAAACCTTTCAATAAAGAATGAGTTTACAAAAAGTTTATTTATTTTATTCTGCTATATATCAAAATAAAACTAAATACTTATCTAATTATCCTAGTTAATAAAAAAAGTTAGCGTGATATTGGAAATTGAAGGTCCGCCATATTGAATTAGAAGTTACTGTACCGACGGACCGTTCTTGCAGTCTTGATTTAGTTATTTTTTTCACCGCACCAGGCTATTGCAGGGTGTGCTCTTGTTGCTTAGTCAATTCCGCACGAACAATTGAATGTATAAAAGTATAGAATATTTACTAAATACTAAATAATAAATACTAAATAATTTTATTATATCTCTTTAGGCGATAGAATACGGTTAGAAATGGCTGCAATAAAGTAATAATACCAGTCTCAGTCATTTATGCTAAATAAAAGTATGGACTATTTTAATTACCAAAATAAATGAAAAAAAGCGTCGACTCTGGAGTTGTCGATTAATCATCAATTGTTTAGTACTGAAGTAACGATATATATTTAAAGATTATATTTATATATTTAAAATAATATATTCGAGATATAATTAAAAAAAGCAAATTACAGATTTTTCTCTCGAAAACTATGGACTCTTAGAAAAATTTCACAAGTTAAAAATGACTGGAAATTCATTAAAGAATTTTCTCAAATTTCTTTACTTTTCAAAAATCAAAACTTTTCCTGATCAATCTGAAAATATTTGAGAATACTTTGACTAATTATAAGGTAGTTTTATTCATATTGATATAAAATTTTCATAAAAATCCATTTTTAAAAAAAATCTGTATACATAAAAACAAAAAATGTTCAAATAGGCCGTCATTTTATTGAAAAAGTGTTCGCGGGCATAAAGCGCCATGTAATTTGGACCTGGAATCCACTTGATGAATCGGTTTTACGTGTACAGGAAAATATAAATTGATCGCAAAAAAGATTTCCATAAATTATGTCACGTACGAGCTTTTGGGCTCAGGTGACCGCCGGTGAAGCTGAGGTAGCACCTCGCGCGAGAGCCGGAGCACTCTCCCGCACAAAGTACAAGCTTGCACTTTGTGCTGGAGACTACAGCCTCCGACTTGTCGCATCGGAGGCTTCGCAGGCAGATAACCGGTGACCGCGAGACAGAGCAGAGCTCTCGCACACACGCACAATAATGCACTGAAACGCATCCTCGGACTCGTCTACTTCCAAACACCCGCACAACACACGTAACAATTGCATTTGTTTTAAATGGTTTTCAATTTTGGCATGATAAAATTAAATTTAAAAAAATGTTAGTCCTTATTATTGAAAAGAATACCCTTTTTTACTGTGTAAATTCATTACAGGATGACGGTTGTGACAGACTACCGTTAACACATCCTCGTCTGGACATCACCGAAGCCACTTAGAAAAAAGTACAAAAACTCACATCCGGTGGTGTTTACAGGTACGAGCATTACTGTCGGGCAACTATGAGAGCGAGTGAGAGAGAGAGAAACGAGAACAGCCAGCGAAAGAGAGAGAGAGAGAGAGTGAGAGAGAGAGAGAAGGAGAGAGAAAGCAAATAGATAGCAAATAAGAGTGGAGGCACGCGATGAGCCTCGAGATCTATTGGCGATAGGGTGAGGGCTGCAGCTCCCTCCACATAATGCCAAGCCAAATTGCGGAAAGTAAAAAAATGTAGGAAATGTAGAAAATGTACAAGCGCAGCCAGACGTAGAATATACGCGAGCGACAGTCAGACAGCGTAAACGAGTCAGTTCAAATATCGCGCGAAAACTACCTAATTGTTAAGAGGGCGCAAGCGAGCAAGAATGCGATATAGCAAGCGATATTGTGTTGATGTGTGATTGGTACGAATGTGCGGTCTAAGAGAAATGTCATGCGTGAGAGCAAGATAGCGAGAGACGCCGCGGCCGCGAAGACGCCGGGCGCAACAATTAGAGCAGTATTCCTAGGGACAACGAGAGATCGAGAAGCAGCTTGTATTCCCTCCGCAAGAATCACGTTTCCTCTCCGCAAATATTTTGTAGTGTTGAAAGCAATAGAGTCGCGAAAGCTTACACCGTTGGTTTTCACAGGGAACGAGAAATCGCAAGTAGTAGGGGCTGCGCGGCTACTGCCCTAAGCGGGTTCTGCCCCACTATTTACCGACCACGGGTAAAATATTCCTACATTACCGGCCAATTGGTAAAACAGGATTCTTGCAATACCCCCTGTTTTATCGGCACTCCCAGCGCCCCACTGGCCCCATTGCAGACCCCAGCGAGCTGCCCAACCGCCCACTCCCTGTTTGCTACCCTGTTTTATTGTCCCAGCGAGTACCACTCTCCCTTTTGCTGTGTGTATAGAGCATACAACAGCTTTGCTGCATCGTCTCTCTAATGCGCAACGCACAGCTACATCTCCTAGCCGGGGCATGTAAAAACCTGCACAGTGTACGTGTAGAAGACTCGAAAAGCAAGATTCGGTCTCTTTTCTATAATAAAACGTATAGGAAGCGTACGTTTTTCTCTTATGCCGTAGTGTACAAACAGTTCTCACTCTCTATGATAAAGCAAGGCGCGAATCTTCTCGAGCTCACTGCGTCGTGTATTTACATTGAGAACTATACTCGTGCGTGCATCGTCATTCCAACACCCAACGCGTATCTCCTAGCCGAGGCGCCAGCGCGCAAGAAGCCGTCCGTGTAGAAAGCAAGAATCCGTCTCTTTTCTATAGTATAACGTATAGGAAGCGTGCCCTTTTGACTTATGCCGCTGTGTACCACACAGTTTTCACTCTCTACGGTAAAACTAATGCATCACATGGATAGCGAACCTTCTCGAGCTCGCTGCACAGTCTATTTACAATGATAATTATACGCGTGTGTGCATCGTCTCGCTAATGCTTATCACTCAGTAGTACCCTTAGCTGAGGCGCCAGCTAGAAAAACCCACACAGTATAAGTATGGAAGACCTGAAAAGCGAGAATCAGCCACTTTTCTAAATGAATAGGAAGCGCGCGTGTATCACATAAACAGATCTCTCTCTCTCTCTGCAGTAAAACTAACACGACGCGCAGGTAGCGAACCTTCTTGGGCTCACCGCGCAGTAATTGATCAGCATACTCGATCGTCTTTCCTAGCCGGAGCGTCAGCTAAAGCAGGCTACATGTTTACACACAGTAAATACAAATTATCGAAAAGCGTGTTCCCAATCCTCTATTCTATTTCTATGCACAACAGTGTCACTCTCTAGGTAAAACAGGCATGAGACGTATACACGTAGACCCTAGACGTACTGATTATCGGGACAAGATAAGCCGAAAAGCAAGTTAGCGAGAGAGTGTGCTAGCGAGAGAGAGCGCGAGCGAGAGTGTATATGTGTGTGTGTGCAAATGTGTATATATGTATTAAATTAATAACTTACATTTTCGTTAGTCTTCGAAAAAATCTGAATCCGATAAATATTGAGCATAAGTGAATAAATCGTGATGTGTTCCTCCTCTAATTTCTCAGAGCGACCGCCTTATCGCTGAAATGATCTGCACAGCACAGTTTTTAGTGACAAGTATACTCGTGCGTGCATCGTCTCTCCAAAGCTTAACGCACAGCTTTATCTCCGACTCGAGACATCAGCTAAAGCATGCAATAATCTGCAAAGTATACGTATAGAAGACTCGAACAGAGAGAATCAGTTTCTCTTTTCTATAGTAAAACGTATAGGAAGCGTGCCTTTTTCTCTTAAGCTGATGTGTATCACACAAACAGCTCTCGCTCTCTACAGTAATGAAACTAATGACTCTTAGAAGGTGGCGAACCTTTTTCAGCTCGATGGGCAGTGTGTTAACACTGGTAAGTATACTAGCGCATGTACCATCTCCCCAATGCTGAACGCACAGCTTTAATCTCCTAGCTGAGGCACCAGGCGCAAAAAGCTAGCCTGTTTATCCCGCACATAAAAAATGCGCTCTCACTGTTCTAACTGCTCTATGCTGTTTCCATCCATGACAGTCTCACTCTCCAGGTAAAGCGAGCATCAAACGTATAGGAATCGTATCCTCTTCCGTTCCCGCTTAGATCCTACATCTATGAGTATGATAAGCCGAAAAGGAAGTTTCTCGCTGTTCTATGAAGTGGACCTTTCTTACATTCTAAATACATTGCTTGCCGAGCTATAATGAGTGGGCACACAATCGTATATTTTTCTATGCTTTCTAGGCCCTTTGCGGACAGCCTCATACATTGAATTCACAAAAAATTTCCCCCTCTCACACAGTTTTTTTCGTACTTAAGCAAGCATATAAATGTCGCGCTTTGGAATTGATTTTAATCATTCTTGCTGAAATTATGTGCAAAATTTTACAATGTATTTGTAGATCAGATGTGTAAATTGTTAGTAAATAATATATTTATAAATTAGTTGTAACTTAGTGCAACAACAACATAGATTTCCGAAAGCAGGTATGTACCTTGTTCCTTGTAAAATCTTGTAAGTGCTTATCAACCCCCACCCGACACATTTTCGAGACGACAGAATTTTCTTTCGAAGGACTAGAGTTATTTAGCTGTCAGCAAGATCACATCGTATACTTATATAGTGTTTCATTTTACTACAAAAGTTTAGTTCTGCTACAAAAGTTTGATGCTTCTAATAGTGCAAAAATGGTTAGAAAAAATGTAAGTAGAAATTTATTTAATTTTATATAAACAATATAATACAATATAAACAATATAATATATAACACACACACACACTCATACACACACGCATTTTGTTTCTGATACAAATAGCTGTACACATTTTACCTCTTACTTATAGAAAACCGAGAGTGTACACACAGACACACACACACATATTTTCTCTCTCACACACAAATTGCACGCATATATACATAGATTCTCTCTCTTTCTCTCTCTCTCTCTCTCTCTCTCTCTCTCACTCTCTCTCTCATAAATTTCGCACACATTATCTCTCATAACATATGTTAAAATATTTCTTTATTTTTCAAAAAAATAAAGCTAATCAGGAGGAAAACAGTAAGCTGGTCTGTGGAGACATTGAGGCATTAATAAATTTAAGTTTTTTTTAACAGTTTTAATTAATATTTATTAAACTTTTATAATAATTATTTATTCTTTCTTTTACAGAATGGTCAGTGCGTGCACGTTAATGAATGTCCAAACGTGTATTGCGAAATTAAAAATTTGGAGGATTTGATAAACATCAATTGCGATTTGTCAAACATAAATATGGACGACATTCTGAATGCTTGGCTGCAACCAATCAGCAATCAGGCGACTGAGCCGCAACAACAACAGCAGCAGCAAGAGCAACAGCAGCAAGAGCAGCAGCAGGAATCGGTCACAATTATGATCGAACAAATAGAAGTTCCGATTGTGCACACAGCTATTAGTTGAGGACGGGCAGCCGCTTGAACTAACTGTTAAGAAACCCGACCCGCTGGAGCTCATATTTGAGGAAGAGCAGCCGCTTAAACTTACTGTCAAGAATCGTCAACAGAATCAAAATGAAGATTTTACCGCGGAAGAACTACAAATTTGAATATGATTGCATAAAATCTGATAGTTCGGTATTAGATGAACTTGAAAAATTACGATATCTCCCTGTGGAGATCCACAATGAATTGAAAAATAATGTTAATGAAATTATAAAATTAAATGTTACTATGGAATGTTTATTAAAATTTTTATGTGATAAAAAAGGTTTAAAAAATTTAAAACAGCGTATTACGAGGCAACAAAAAAATAGAAACTGTATGCAAAAAAATAAAAAACATTAAATTTATATATTTTTTGTGTAAATTTATTGTATGTATTATATTGCAATAAAACTTAAATAACATTTCTCACCCTATATGTCCAACTTTAAATAATTCTGTCCCGTCTACAGTATTGCATAAATTTATTCTTTCTCGTACAAATAAGGCACACACATTTTCTCTCTCTCTCTCTCTCTTTCTCTCTGTTTCTCATACAAATAGTGCATACACACACACACATACATTTTTTCTCACACTCGTACAAAATTGTGCGCACACACACACACATTCTCTCTCGGACAAAACGGCGCTTACATACACACATTCTCTCTCTCTCTCTCTCTCTCTCTCTCTCTCACTCTCTCTCTCTCTCTCTCTCTCTCTCTCACTCTCTCTCTCTCTCTCTCTCTCTCTCATACAAATAACGCACATATTTACATTTTTGTTCGCAAAATTTTATAATAATGGCGGTGATTCCGGGCTTGAAGGATAGGCTGAGACTCGTTTCCGAATCACTATGTGAACTCGATGCAGAGGCGGTGATGATGGACTATCAGGTATTGCACAGCTATGAATCAAATGCTAGTCGGCCCCGTAGAGATGAAAATCTTATCATGCGTTCTCTCTAACGCTCGCGCACGCTCTCACTCCCTCTTGTATGAAGTACACTTTTATTTATTCATTAATTTAAAACAAAATGTATATTTATGAAATTCAGTTCAATTAAATATTTTTTATTTTCTTTATTAGGAATTGAATCATGGATATGATAGAAAAATGTAAACAACTTGTCAAATCATTGGAACAAGTTGAAAAATTGTTAAACAGATCAACTGATTTTGCAACTATCACACGATGAAAAAATCATTTCACACGTATAAAAACTTTGAAGAATGTTTTTAAAAGTGAATATTTATCTGTACAACAGAAACAGAGTATGTTGTGCATAATTGCTAATACAGAATGTATGAAAGCAATGCTTGAAACCATTAATCAGAGTAAAAGTGGTAGTGGATTATTGCAAGCTACGAGGAAAACCAACCGTATTCGTTGGATTGACATGGACAGCGCATGGAATGAAAACTGCTATTATAGTTAATTTAACACACATAGATCTAGTTAAATTCCTACAAGATTCCTCATCAATAATTTAACGCAAAATAAAAAGTATAATGCGTGATAAATAAAAGCCTTGAAAGTTAATACAGTTTTATCATATAAATTTAAAAAAACATGTAATGGAGGGAAAGAATGTATTGAAATTAAACATTTCAATACAGAAAAAATAATGACGATACTAGACTTTGCCACCTGCGGGGTGGTTCGGCACATGGACGGATCCGACCTATTGTTACAATAGAATTGTTGTCGAAGTAGAGCTCGCTAAAGACCTCGAATCTTACTTCTATATTTGCACTGTTTATATATGTTTCGCTGGCGTGGTAAAATAACTCCGACAACCCCCATGCGTCGAATTCGGGCTGGTTCACTCCGTCACGTAGACGATCGTTCCGCACTCTGTCAATTCTACACGCGGACCGCCGGCAAACCCAGTTTTCAAACTGTAAAAAAAAGAAAAATTTGCAATTATAAAAAATATAAATAATTTTATATATTTTATTAATTAAATTACTTACGAAAACGATAGTTCTTTTTGATCGTCTGTACCCGTACATGATGCTGTTATTGTGAAGAATAACGAAGACTTGAGGACGATGTGCTTCTCGCTAGAATAAGACACAAACTTACGCTCCTACGAATTTTTGTCCTTTCGAGAGGTCCTCCGTCATAAAAAATCAAAGCAGCCTTCGCCGTCATCTTGAGCAGATAACTTTCTCTAAAAAAAAAAAAAACTCGGAAAACTATCGGATATATTTCGGAAACGCCGGCGCCTTTTTCACCTGTACCGAGCGGAGCATGGGGTACCGAGTCTGGAGTCGGCTCTTTATCACCGGCGCAGGTAGCCTCCCCAGTATTGCACAGCCCAGGCCGTGTTTACTATAACAGTATAGGGCTATGCCTACTACGAGTATATCTCTGTGGCTTACAGGACTTTTTCATGTTTTCGAGAAAAAGCGATTTCAATGTTTGGAGTAATACGTAAGATCGAAATGTCAGAGAAAAGATCAAAGTATTGGCTCATTTCATTAGATATCTAATACGAATACAACTGTAGTGTTACATTTGTAAATAGTTTCTTTCTCGACGCGTAAGCTAAACAAATTACTGGCGTTAAGTGGTTCTGCGGGAACTTTGCAGATAAGTGCTTATTGCGGTCACTCTGTTTGATGGCTCAAAACTAATGCAATTTACAATTAAAAAATTTTGGGTAGGGCATATTTTTAAAGTTTAACTCATTCCCTTTCTAATGGTGTAATTGAAATTTTCGAAAATTGTTATTAACAATGAGAAAAAACGGTTTAAAGGAAAAAATCATGGTTTTTCCACGCACGAGAGACTTTTCCTTTTACCTCCTTCTCTTCCCACCGCGCGCGACCCGCGACCTGCCTGCTGTGCTCTACGTGTGCGCAGTACATACCTATATACATACACACACTTGCAGCCATCGAAGGGCAAATTGATCGGAAAAGGATGTCGTTTCTGGATTCGCCTTACGATGTACTGCACTAATATACATGCAGATAGGCTCTCGCGAATCAAGCAGCACTCTCAAGAACTGAAAAGAAAAGTTGCGTTTACGCGCAAGCTTCCCAGAAAGTTTCGCGCTAAAAGTACAATGATCGCGAATCTAGCGCAAAATGCTCGCAATTAGGCATTTAATCCGCGTGTTCTCTACAAACGGCTCGAAATATTCATTCGGCGTCTCGCAAATTTATCGTCGATGTAACGACTTTTTTATCGCGTTCCGCAGGCTGTTACCCGCGACTTCTTACGCGGGCCGCGCTGAAATTCGAGCCGAGAGTAGCCCGTATAATGTCGTCGCGCACAAGGAGCCGAGAAATCTTGATCTAAGTGCTTCTTCCTGCAAGCCACAGATCTATATAGTAGGGTGCTGAGGGAGCCGACAATATAACTATTCACCATCTTGAAACCTATCGGCGTGAGAGAGAGCACCTACAATTTTCCGTACGTTTTTTCTTCGATACGATAAGCTGGAGAAGTCGCATGTTTCTCCTTCTCTTCTGTCTCTCAAGACCTCCGAAATGCAGACTCGCGCAACCAAGCGCAGTCTCAAAGTGTCCGTCGTTTCGAGTGCAAGACTTTTCGAATCCAGAAAAAAAAACTTTGAATTTTTCCAAAAATATCGGACGCAAAGGCATTGTCATCGGCAGCTCATCATGAAGCTCGATGTGGAAAATGGGAGCAGGCAGCACGAGATCGAGAACGTTTCAATAGAAGAATTGATCAAACAAATGCTATTATAATGCCTGCACTATTGAAAAAATAAATATATAAATGCAGTTTATTTTTATCTACATATCATTTTTATTTATCCAAGTGTTGTGAGAATTATCAAAACCTAACCATTTTACATAAATTCTATTACCACTTTTTTTCAAAACTTTTTCAATTAAATAAACATTTGGATGTTTAGTCTTGAGAAGTTCCTCTTCATAGAATCCTCCAGAAATTGGCTTGTCTTGATAGTCCTTTAGAGTTAGGTGTAGGGTTTTGTATCTGAAATTTTTGTTACTGTGAAGACTTCAGTTGACCAATTGGGTGTATAGCCCTTGTCGAAAACACCCTTGATTCTGCTAACACGTACTTGATCTCCAATTTTAAATTTAGCTCGTTTGAAAAGATTTGACCTTTTTACTCGATTCATTATATGATTAACTTTATCTTTATTCACTTCTACAGGCTTCATTCCTATTGTTCGATGATGACTATTATTATACTGTAAAGTTAAATCCTGTAAACTGTCTAGCCATTCGTATGTTCCTTGCAGACTAAACAATTTCCACATTTTGCTTTTTAGAGTACGATTAAAACATTCACAAATTGACACTTTAAGATTACTGTATGTAGAATACAAATGGATTTTATAACTTTTCATTAGTTTTTGAAAATCTTTATTGTAAAATTCTTTTCCTCGATCCGTCTGTAAATTCTTAGGTACTCTTTTTTGCAAAAGTATAGATTTCATAGCTTCAGCTACACATTTTCCACTTTTATCCTTGACTGGTGCAGTGCAAGCGTACTTTGAAAATGTATCAATTACTGTGAGTAAGTATTTAAAACCTTTATTCTGCTTGGCATAAGGAATCATTTCAACAAGATCTGCCTGCCAAGTTTCGTCAATATCTTTAAGGAGGAATGAGCGGCGTGGATAATTACGCCTTGCAGTCTTATGAAGTTCGTCCACTAATTTTGCTTTCATTTTTTGTCTTTTCTTGTAAATCTGATCGTATGTTTGTTATCTGCAGAATTTCAGATTCAATGTTTTGAATTTTATTGTTCAAAACACTCCGAAAATCTTCAAGCAATTTTTCTGTTTCATCTTTTATCAATTTTTGCACAGACTTTAAGTTCATTGCATCATTTTGTTCAGTAGCATTACCTACATTACACAATAATCGATTGTCCAAATCAAAATTTCGATCACTAGTAAATTTAATTCCTATTCCAGGTGGCCCTCGCGATGAATCTGTGGGAACCAACTGACGTCCAAACACATCGATGCTCATTTTAATACTGAACTAATAATCCCTGCCTCACGAAGCTCCTCGACAATTGCTTGTATTTCATTAACGTGATTATTGTTACCAGCAGACGTTTCAGCTATGAGTAATCTTAAACGATCTACAAGCTCGTTTGGATCATCCCAGTAGCGGTAATCCGTATGAGTGGATCTTTGAGCGATTTTGTATAAGCCCATTCCAATTTTATCTGATCGAATCTTTAGAATTTTACTTATATAATTCACATGTTTCTTACTCGACGTTTCGCGAACACTCTCATTTGCTTTATAGTAGTTTTTGTGAACATTTGTGTCTTTTAAAATCGTGGCATAATTTTTTTTATCAATATCAGTGATTAGTGAGGCATTAGGTTCCTTTTTAAATAACAACTCTACTAGTCCTGCAGCTTTTTCATATTCTTTATTACCAATGATAATTTTATTCGATTCAAAAGTTATTGGAGTATCTACAATCCATAGTGAATCATCTCGCATTTTCCGCACTTCGTGTACTGTATCTAAAGATTTTGTGTCTCCACTAAGCAACATTTTCACATTTTCATCATCTGTTTTTACAATAGTTTTTTCCAGCTCATCTGTTGAATAATCAACAGCAGACTCAAAATCTGATTCAGGAAAATTATCATCATTATCATCATCATCACTGTTTGAAGTACTACGCTCAAGTTTTTTAATTCTCTTCTTTGGTCTCACTTCTTTCTTGACTGGAGGTAAATTTATTTCTTGTTTTACTCTGTTTTCGGTCACATCAACAAGCTTTTCCAATGGTTTCACTATTGGCTGAAACGAGTCACTTAAATTTTTTTCCACTTCCAATTTATTCAATTTTAATGAATCGTACTTTCATAAATTAAAATCAGTCGTTAAAATCAGTCATCTTGATGGTTTCAAGTTTCACAATAAAATGCTACATTTTTTCCATATTCTGTATATTTATTACAAATTGATCAAAGCCTTTTCTGTAGCGACCATCGTCTATATTACGATCTTTGTCAATAATGAGAAAGCTGTGATTACCATCATTCCAACACATTGAACAAATATCCTTGAAACGTTGATACGACATATCAGTATTAACATGATCATTATAAACATGTTTCAAGTTCATATCGTCTTGACGAAAAATCACCAATAAGTTGACACTGTCACGCACTAAATGTTTCGGTACTTGTGGATACGATTGACACAAGTAAAAACAATCTACATTTTTATGTCGACCCATGCAGTAAAAGCTTTAACGTTATCTTGTTTTTCACAGGCAATGTCATCAAATATGAAAATTGAATTTGGTCGAGCTTCATCGGGTGAGATAAACAAGATCATGCTCGCCAAAAGGAAAGTATTCGATACCATCGAGAGGCTCCAAAAGTTTTTCCAAAAATTTATATTTTGGTTGATTTAGAGATTTTGAGTAAACGTAAATATTTTCAAATTTCAGACCGTTAGGATGAATGAATAGAGACAAAAGAGCGTTCGTTTTTCCACAATTTGATGGTCCGCAAAATACTGCTCTTATACTATTTGGTAATAATTTTCCATGACGATTATTTTTCTGATGCTGTTGAATCAAAAGATCGAAATTGATTACTGGCAGCTTTGCAGACTGCTTTTTCAGATCCATCTCTCAAAACAGACTAACTCGAAACAGTATAAATATGTGATATTTATACATTTTACAGTCAGTCTCGCATGAGCTTGTTTACAGACAGCATCAAGCAAAGAAAACGAGGTTCAGGATTAGTGAATACATTGATAAATAAACTACCCGTTGAACTTCATCTCCCAGGTTATGAGTACTGCGGTCCAGGTACCAAGTTAGCAAAATGTTTAGCTCGTGGTGATCGTGGGATTAATCCTCTTGACGCCGCTTGTAAAGAACACGATATTGCTTATTCGAAGAATCAAGATAACATCCAGGAGAGAAACGTTGCTGATAAAATTTTAGCAGAAAAGGCTTGGAATAGAGTAAAATCTAAAGACGCTAGTTTGAAAGAAAAAGTGGCAGCCTTTGCTGTAACAAGTGCTATGAAGTTAAAATCAAAGTTTGGTATGGGTGTTGGAGGAGGCAGATGTAAAAAAAGGATTTCAAAGAGAAGAAAAAAGATTACTTTAAAAAATCTAGTTCAATCACTATCAAAATCTATCACTCCTAATAATAATGCTCGCTCTATGATTAAATCAGCATTAAAGAGTGCACGAGAACAAGTGAAAAAAGTCGGTGGTAAAAGTAAAGTTAGTGTTCCACGCATTTTGGCTGTTCCCCATAGACTAGGTGGCATTATTTCAGCGCGTATTTCCCTCTTTGCAAGTCTTAGTGCAGTAGGCTCACTTGCGGGAGGAGCTACTGGAATTGCTCAAGCAATAAATAGAGCAAATGTTGCTAAAAAACAATTAGAAGAGCAAAAAAAGCATTATGGAAAAGTTGAAAAAATGATGCTGGGTAAAGGATTGTTTTTGAGACCTTACCAAAAAGGTTTTGGTATCTCTCTGAAAGAGGGAGGAAGAAGAAGAAAAAATAACCTTCATTGAAGTAAGACTGCCAAAACGTGCACTTACCGACTACGATATACTCAAGTATGCAAAATTAATGAAAATAGCAAATTTTCGTGGAGTTTTCATGCGAAATGATTTAACTTTCAACGGCTGCCGTGTGAAGGAGTCTGCAATTATAAATCTAGATGATGCGAGTGGATCTGGCACACATTGGGTAGCTTATCAAAAAATTGGTAAAGAAGTTGTATACTTTGACAGCTTTGGAGACTTACAACCACCTCTTGATCTTATGAACTATTGGAAAGTTTCTCAAGTCAAGTACAATTATCAAAGATATAAAGACTTTTCAACGTTCAGCTGCGGTCATCTTTGCCTCAAATTTTTCTGTAATCAGCTCAATCGTAAAGAAAATTTTCGGTTCTATAAAAAGTGAAAAGCGAGCTTTGGAATTAATATTCTCAAGATGGTTGTCGAGTCGATAACACTCAGCCTTTCAGGCAACTCCTCTGTTCTCGAAACTCACTATTTTCCTCCTATAGAATTGGATCAGGATAAACTATACAGTCTTGGACTTGTTGAGTTACTCACTTTTAATTCTATACCGAATATTGATGTAAATTGTAACAAGTTTTATGTTGCTCGTGATATAAAAATTAGTATAAAGCCGAATAATTATACATTACGCTGTTGAACGATTGAGTGCACTCATGAAATAGATTTTCGACCTAAAGACTCTATTGCTCGTCTACTGGGTTTCACTCCAAGAAGTTTGAAACCCTATATAAGTCACTACTCAGACTTACCTGTAGCTATTCTCAAAGTAAACGCTCTACGAGTTGAATGTAACATTAGAACAGAAGCATACATAAATCAAAAAAAAGTTCATACAATACACGAATTTTTCCCAGCAGTACTAGCTGGCTACAAGATAATTGTAGTTCCTAAACAAATAATATACTTACCAGTATCAGCAAAAGTAATTGATCACTTACAACTACGTATAGTAGATCAAGATGGTGATTTGATTAACCTTCGAGGAGAAATTATTACGATTCGTTTGCATTTAAAAAGCACATAAAATGGGTATTGTTTTCAATGCTAAGAAAAGCTATATTAGCGGCTCAGTATGTCAACAGACAGTCAGTCCGCAACGAGCAATCAAACGACTAACACAAAAAAATCAACAGTTTCTTTGAAATCTTGGTCTCGTAGTTCAACAGCGTGGTGGAAGAAGACAGGGAAGAAAAAAAATATTGAAAAAATAACTTGTACATTTATTTGTTGTGTGAGGAAAGATGGAGGAAATTCTTAAAGTACAATCTCCAGTCATCTTTGACGAGTCTGTTTCACATTATGAGGTGCACGCTCATCAGCCATACACCTCAAACGCATTCAATCAGAGTGATGAAATTCGAATAGCAATTCAGCATCAAGATTTGTGTGTACTCCCGTCTAAAAGTTCTCTGCATATCTCTGGTAAAATTACCAAAGCGGATGGTAGTGCTCTAACAAATACTCAATTTGTAAACAATGCCATCAGTCATCGTTTTGAGGTGTTATATCCCGACCACTACTCTCACTAGTAATCAGAATATTATTTATACAGATAAGGTGTTAGGATACCTGAGCTCTTTTAAATAACTAATACTTTTTAAAACTTACCTTTTTGTAGATAACTACTTAGCTAGATGGTTGCTTAATCCCTCTAATACGTATTGACGTTTATATATGTTTGAAGATATTATTAACAAATTATTAAAACACAATATTTGAATATAAAATGTAACTTTATTTGAAAATCAAAATGCTAATACACCATTTATTGTGATTAACAATGAAAAACTCCGCCAATTGTCGGACCGGCGTGGACGGAGTTCGGACTTAAACACGAGACTGCCCAATTGAGGGCATTGAGTCTCTTTTAAACACGAAATCTCGTTTACAAATTTTACAACTTTATTGATATTAATTATTCAATATTGTAATAAACCTACTTTCATAATGCAATGCTTTCAAAAGTATAACGCTTATTCTGCGTTTTCACACGTCCAGTGTCAGCTGAACGCTTACTTCTGAAAGTGTAACATTACATATTTGCTCTCATCAATTACTTTGAATTTTGAAATAACTGATTTAAAACAAAAGTTATACCTTTAATTCTTTTTGCATAATAGAAATAAATAAAATAGATAACGTCGTAGGACGTTACAGAGGAAATCCGATACGAGATGAATGCTATAGAGATTGATCGTTGCAAGAACGTCGCTGTAACAACCTCGATGAAAGGCTACACCTCTTTCTCACCAAGTCAGCTTAAATATCTTGAAAATTCAGGCTGGACCAACATTTCAGAATTAGGAAAAATAACCGATGCTAATGGAAACTTTGATGTCACAATTCCTCTATCAATGATTTTTGGTTTTGCTGAAGATTATCAGAAAATTGTTGTAAATGTGGAGCATGAACTCATTCTTTCAAGATCGAGAAGTGATTTGAATGCTGTTGTGCAAACATCTACAACAGCACAAAGAGCAGCATCTTCCTACGAAAACTTTAAAATTGAGCTCGCTCGAATAGAGTGGCTAATGTCTTACGTCGTACTATCAGATCGACGAAAAATACAACTATTCAACTATATTCAGAGAGATACACCTATTCCTATGAGTTTCGGTTCATGGGAGCTGTACGAGTATCCAGTTCTTTCGACAACGAGGCAACATGTTTGGACAGTAAAAACATCAAATCAGTTGGAGAAACCGCGCTTCATTATTCTCGGCTTCCAAACAGCGAGAAAATCAAGCAAAACAATTAATGCTAGCTTATTTGATCATTGTAATATTAGTAATGTAAAACTCTTCCTCAACTCTCAGAGTTATCCACACGGAAATCTGAATTTTGATATTTCAAATAATCAGTATGCTCTACTTTATGATATGTACGCAAAATTTCAAAATGCATACTATACTGAAAGCGCTATAATAGACCCGTTTTTGAGTAAGACAGATTTTAAGGAGTTTGCACCTCTCATAGTCATTGATTGTTCCAAACAAAACGAGTCTATTAAACAGGCAGCTATAGATGTTCGTCTTGAATTTGAGTGTAAAAATAATGTACCTGCGAATACAACAGCGTATTGTTTAATTTTGCATGATCGCATAGTAACATATAATCCTATAAGTGGCGATGTAAATAAACTTGTTTGAAAGTATATATAAAGCGTGTATGATAAAAACTAGTTAGTTAGTCAGCCATGGGTCAAAATAGCAGCAGCAACAACAATTCGAGCAATGAGAAAAAGAAAGATGATGGTAAATCAACTCAATGGAAGTATGATAAGGCTGTAGAAAATTCTTATATAGTTGTAGAAATAAAGAAAAAAATAGGATTCCCCCCACCCCAAGACGTTCGCTATAAATATAAGAAGAAAAGCTTCTCTTCAGCGGGAAAAGGAGGAGAGGAACATCAATTTCTCGTCGAGTCGGAAAAATTGAATGAAAAAACTTCGGTTTCGTATCAAGAAACAGCGACAAATACTCAAAAAGATTCAAAAACACAAAACTCTGGTTTTCAAGATTCACTCTCAAGTTATAGAAGCCGTCCGAGTAAAGGCACCAACACTGATTTAATTAATTTCAAAGATGAGCGTTGACTTGTTTGGATGACATTTGAACACCTTAAAAGGCTCTCCCGGCATTCGATATAAACTCACTCCTGATAGTCAGTATAGTTTAGAAGACAAGAGATTGTGCAATGTAGCAGATCCTAAAGAACTAAACGACGCTATAAATTTTAACACTCTGCACAGTGTTACTCAAACTATAAAATCTGATTTAAAAACTGAAATATCTAAATTAGATGAAATAGTTGAGTTATACAGAGATGAAATTGATGAAAAGCTAAGGACACTTATCATTAATATTGAGATAATAAACAAACTATTACTTGAACTAAATAAGCATGGCTAACTATTCTAGCAATACAAACTCTGTGCCAGAAAAGCATGGTTATGATAAGTTGGATAAATCTACTACCGATGAAAAAACTAAAGATTCTGTTTGGAAAAAGTGTACTAATATCTTCTCAACGAATAAACATTCTTGTCCCGGCCGAGAAGGCTATAAAAAATTGTAAAAGCTATATTTGTAGTATAAAATAAATTGCAAATCTGTTTTTGATAAAATAAATTGTTTTATTTACACCCAATTATCCTTCCTCCATAATCTGCTTGGGAACAGTTTTGGGGACAGCTCGCCTGGTCAATAAAACAAGGTAGCTCGCTGCAAACAGGGAGTGGGTGGTTGGGCAGCTCGCTGGGGTCTGCAAAGAGAAAGAGAGAGAGAGAATATCTATATATATATGCATGCAGTTTGTGTGTGAGAGAGAAAATATGTGTGTGTACACTCTCGATTTTGCAAAAATTAGAGACAAAATATATATGTGAACAGCTATTTGTATAAGTGACAACATTTGTATGCACGCATTTGTGTGAGAGAGAATGTGTGTGTACATGCATACAAAATTGTATAACATTCAGTCATTTTCTTACTTACATTAATATTTCTCCCCATGATGATTTCTTGCACTGTGTGACGTCTGTCACTCCCTTATTTTTAGAGAAAATTTATCCTAGGCTTTCACCTAATAGCTGGGCTTTGCTCCTGAAATTCTTTCCTATTTACGAGAGAAAATAGCGAAGTAAATTTCAAACTATCGACCCGGAAATTCGGATCTGATAATTTGAAATTTATAAGGTGGGTACAAATGAACCGTTTTATCGGTTCTAAATGCAAAAAGGAAAGAGTAAAGTAACAAAGAGTAGAAAGGTTATAGGTAATACAAAAATTACTTACTTTTTTCCTCTCTAGTTTCCAACTTCCTTGTCCTCCAACGTCCAAGGATATTAAGGGATTTATACAAATCACGGAAATAAATAAAATAAATGTAGAATAAAAAATTGATGCGTCTCTTCGAGCCAAGTTGTTTATTTTAAAAAATGCCAAACGTTTCGGGATATTTTTATCCCCTCTTCAGTGGCTGTATAACGTTAAATTACAAGGTTTTATTACAATAATAATATTAAAATAAGTGAAATTGAAAACTGTACATATAGACATAGTTACCTAATTTGCAAAACAACTTCCGTGTTTTTACATTATTAGGAAGGGACCAGTAAAAAGGATAAATCGCATATGGCGCTATAAATATAAATTTAAATTTTAAACCAAAGTTTACAGAAGAAATATTACAAAATTTTTTAAATAATAACTTACGGCCTAGGACTCGAGAATTTTATTTAACAGAACGATTCCCCGGTGCCAAGGTGGTAATGCGGCACCGGTCGAGGCAAGACGTCAACTAATGTCTCTACAAAAATCGGGCAATATATATTCCGCAATACATACATTAGATGTACTAATACTTAGAAATGTTATTATAATGCAAACCGCATCAGCGACGGATACCTCGAGCTTCATCCATATACCAAGAACGAATAACACATTGGAGGTGGCACGTTAATACTCAAGTAGCAGGACGGGGGGCCCGCGCCGCAACGTAAGAAACGCTCCTGCCATGACTATATGACTATATAGTATACAGTATGGACGGAGCGTTGCCACGGCAACCCGGTCTCTCCGACCTCCCACTGGGCTGTTCCGCTCCGGCTCGCCAGCCAATCACTATTAAACATGTGTTGGCTGAGTTGAAGAGAGCGCGAAGCGGTATGCCACCTCTCACTGTATGTTAAGATCCTGATACAGTCCGCTCGCCACCGAGCCTCCGCAATCACATTATTTACAATTAAAATTTATTCGGACTATTTTTTAGGTTTGATATAACATTTTTATAACTCGCTTTGAGGCGGCACGTATCCTCAGCCCTATTATGTGTGCCATCGAAAAACTGAATGTGTAGCATTTCTGAGAACCGTCTGCGGAACATAGACGGTTCTCTATCTATTATTTTAATATTGTTAAAATCGAAATTGTGTCCTGTTTCCAATGCATGTACCGCGAGAGGGGAGTTAAGATCCCTTTTCTCTATATATCTTTTATGTTCGTATTGCCTAGCTTTTAACGGTCGATACGTTTCTCCGATGTACGTAGATTCGCAATCGGAGCAATCGATTTATATACAACATTTCTCGTATCTCCCACAGCAGTAGGATCTTTGCCAAGTTTTATAAATTTGTTGAACTTATCAGTAACACTATTAATCAAACTCATGTCATTTCTTTTCAAAACCGACTTTAATTTTTCGTTAAACCCTTCATAGTAAGGGAACACCGCATATCCTTTTCTAGAGTTAGAATTATTGTTTTTGTGAGTGTGCATTACTTTCAACTACCCCTTCTAACGAGGCCCTTGAAAGGCTCAGGTTGCGAGCAATCCGTTTTTTACTAAATTTTTCTATAAAATCTGGAGGATAGTCATTAGCTATGAGAATTTTTTTCGCTTTTTCGATATTTTCACAGTGAAACCGCGGATCGGACAACAATATCGCCCTATCAAATAAATTGTACATTATTGCTATCTTCTGGTTTTTTGGGTGGTGAGAGAAATAATTTATGTTTCTAGATGA
>JACCIB010001110.1:0-55877 GCA_018906965.1 Philotrypesis tridentata | reverse complement strand
GTGCAACGGTGAAATTTGACTCGAATTCGTTGTGACTTCGAAGCAAACTCTACAGCATGAGAGTCCAGAATCAGAAGCCTATCAAAAAAGCCAAGGGTGTAAAGAGGCTCGGTTGTCAAGGCCACCGATCCAATTCGATGATTACATCAAGTGCCTGCAAGAAAACGCAATTATGACTCGAGAACAACGAAACATCAGATCGAGAAAGCCCAGCTCTTCACAGAAAAAGAGGTGAAGAGAGCTTTGAGTGCTCGAGACGATAAGCGCTTTCTTCAGGCGGAAGTACGGATACGCTGCCGTGGGGCCAATTACAGCATCATCGTAGATGACCCACAACCAATGGCAGCAGCAGCCGCTGTCGAGCCGCCGCCGCCGATAACCGAAGACCATCCAATGGCAGTCACCGTCGAGCCGCCGCCGCCGCCGATTGCAGAAGGGGAACTTGCCGACCTGGTGGGGATCGAGCTATATGAGTGGGACTTGTGGAGTCCAGACCTCATACAGTCTACAGAAGAGCTCGGAGAAAGATACTCTAGTGAAAAATCATCGTCGTCGCCGCCGCCGGCAAAGAAAAAGAAAACTTAGATTGAAGAACTGCTTTCTCTCTCAGAGGTAAGTTGTATAAAAGGGGGCAACTATGCACTTATATCTTTTAAATAAATTAATATGATTAACATTTTTTTTTATTGTTACAGATGGATATTGAAAATCTCAACCGTATCGCTGCTAAGGGAGAGTTCCTCCCTACAAAGAAGCTGGTGCAGCTCGAGAAGGAGCGCAGCTACATGGTGACTGTTTTGAAGGAAATCAAGACAAAGTATGGACAAATTTTTCTCCCGAAGCGGATCTGCGACGCCTTCCTCAAAAATCAACCTTTCTTCGAGAGCATGCAAAACAAGGCACCAAGCTCGAACTGTTTGTGAAATATCAAGGCGATGGCATTATACAGTTTTCGACTTAGGAATTATGTATCATTTAAGTGCGTGTTATATCTAGTTAAGTGCGTGTTAAATCTAGCTTAAGTAAAACAAAAAAAAAATGTTAACTTGTTTCGACTGCGATAACGATGAGTGTATTTCTAGTCGTTTGTAAATATTAGACAATAACAATAATAATAAGCCAGTTCAAATTTAACAAAATGATTTATTTATTTCAAAAATTACATATCCAAATTATACAATATTTTTTTTATCAATCCAGGTGTTGTGAGTACTATCAAAACCGAGCCATTTTACAAACACTTTATTTCCTTCTTTTTTTAATACTTTCTCTACTAGATATACATCGGGATATTTAGCTTTTGTTATTTCTTGCTCGTAGAAACTGCGAGGTTCTTTTTTTCCTCTCTATTTTATTTAGAGGTGACCCGAGGCATGACAGCGGTAAGGCAGGGTTGAGTGCGAGGTATATAAATAAATAGACACGGTTAAGTGAAAATATTAAGAGCTTTATTTATATGATATTTTGGGAACGCCTGCCAAAGAATGCTCGGAGCGCGCCCCTCTGCGTGGTCACCACTGCTTCTCGTCTGCGCTTGTCAGCAATGCCTGAAAGAGAAAAAACAACACGGGGACCGACTGGGTGGGGATCGACCCGCCTTGAGGGCCCTACGGTCACGCGTGCGATGGCGTGATGCCTGGTGACGGGCGGTCGCCCTCAAGCGGCGCTCGCCTAGGGAGAGAGGAGGGAATCGCCCCGTCTCAGCTCTGCCCACTCCGCAATCTCACCCTGTTCGGAAAAAAAGATACTGGGAACAAACTGTGCGCTACTTACTGCGCACAGTCACAAGACACACCTAGCCCACACACCTGAACGCACAATAAAGGGGTTAGTCGTGATTACGCGACGTATGTGTCGGTCCTATCGACCTTATTGGGTTACTCGACGGGTTCGTGTTATTTAATGTACGATCGCCCTGGTGGACATGCCCGCGCGTGACTCAACAGATATATATCCAAAAAAGTTGCCGACGCGACCTAGCGGACTCCGCGCTGCGCACAGGATGCCCAATACCAGCTCTTGGCGTAGCCGGCCGGTATTGGGAGCCAGGGCTAGAGTGGGTCCTTCCCACTCACCTCCTGTAGAGCGCTCCTTATCGAGCTATTCCCGAGAAGGATTAGAATTAATCGCACTAGTGGTTGATTTAAGTTGCTTCTAATTAATTATTATTTTCTTACATATGTCCCGAATAGGTGTCAGCCTACGTACGCGGAAACAGCGCGAGGTTAAATGCCGGCTGCACGCCACATGCACGCGGAGGCTGAGAGAGCGACCGTGAATCGGTGCTGCCTCGAAAGTTTAAAACAAATTTATCACGCGAGATTAGATGGCACAAATCGTCCCTTAGGTGGGACGATCCACACTTACGGCACAATCAGGCCTTGTCGCGTGGGTGCCGGCCCTACGGCAAAGTTTCTTTATATTTACGTACGCGATGGGAATTTCTCCCTTTATGTACGGTCGCGCACTTGACACACACAACACACATGCGTAGCCGGAACGTCGGGGCACCTCTGCGTATCGTTGAGAGAAATCGTGGGTTCCCGGATGGCTGCTGAATCCGTGTGGTGAAGTAGTGCGGAAGTTATACCAAGTCTATTGGGTTGATGTGGTCTCGCCTCCCGGGTATGAATGAGATTGGTGATCCTTGGAGTCCGGGGAGAGAGTGCCGCTCTCGCCGTGCGCGACTGAGCTAGTACTCGTCAAGCGCCGAAAATTGCGGCGAGAGAAAAAAAAAAAAACCACGGCGCAATAGCGCGTTTACGTATAGATAGGCTGCGCGGCGCGTACTTACACTAAGTACGCGTGATACACGTACGCGTGGTCTAAGTAGGTGGGAGAGCGCGCTCCCGTGGGGGAACTTCAGCTCTCGCCTGTGACGTCACAGGCGAGAGTTTCGCGGATTCCCGGAACTCACGCGCTCGCTCGACTCGACTCGACTCGCGTGATCCGTGTTTACGCCGGGGTCGCGCGGCTACACGTACGATACATAATAGGCTTCGGCCTTGTAGTAAATATTGCCCGTGCTACGAGTTTGTACCGTCGCAAAACATCCAGAGATAGGCTGATCTTGATAATCCTTGAGATCATACGTCGTTGGAGTGGTAGATACAACTCTTGTAATTGTGAAAATTTCAGTTGACCAGTTCGGCGCATAACCTTTTTCGAAAATTTGTTTAGCATTGCTCACTCGTACTTTGTCGCCAACTCTGAACTTTGGTTTCGCAATTGCGAGTGTGTGAGCGGAACGTTTCAATACCAGAGCTTCGTTGGCATGCGATACATCCTTGGGTTTCATAGCGATTGTTCGATGTTTGCGTCCATTGTAGGCCGTTAACAATTCAGTTAAAATGTCCAGCCATTTGTAGTTGCCGCGTAAGCTAAATTTTTTTCACATAGCAGATTTTAGAGTGCGGTTGAAACGTTCACAAATGGAGGCTTTCATTTTGCTGTACGTCGAGTATAGATTGATCTTATTTTTTTGCATTAGAGCTTTGAAATCAGAGTTATAGAATTCTTTGCCCCTATCCGTTTGCAGATTTTTCGGAACTCGACCATGCTTGCTGAACACAGAATTAAGCGCAGTAGCAACTTCTTTTCCAGTTTTCTTCTTTACCGGGACTACCCAAGCATACTTTGAAAATATGTCTATCACAGTGAGTAAATAATTATAGCCCTTGTTTTGTCTGGAATAAGGTAACATTTCCACTAAATCAGCTTGCCAAGTTTCATCGAGTCCTCGTATATCGAACTTGCGACGTGGATAATTACGTCGAGCTGGTTTGTGGAGTTCCTCTACAACTTGTTTATGCGTCATGTTACACATCTGCAGAATGAATGTTGCTACCAATTTGTACTACTACTTCTTTTATAGTCTGAATATCTGCTTGTTGACTCATTAATTTCAAATCAAGCTCATCTCTATGCGCTTCCACAAGAGAATCCAAATTGTTCAATTCTTTTTCCAATCTGGATGTAAGTTCTAAAACTTTTTGAATCTCAGCCCGGAGAGTTTTCAAATTTACTGCCTCGTCCAGTTGACTGGGAGCTGCAACGTTGCAAAGTCTCTTGTTATCTAAGTCGTATTGACCATCGGAGGTGATCTTGAAACCAAATCCAGGAGGGCCGCGACTTCCTTCGCTCTTCTTTAAATTACGTCCGAACACGTCGACGCTCATTGTGATAATGACGTTTTCAACATAATCTTCAATAAATATAACCTCCTTCGCGGTGCTCTTCAATGATCGAGTGAATCTCGTTTACGTAACTAGGATTACCAGCCGATTGTTCGGCGATGAGCAAACGTAAACGATCAACTAACTCGTTTGGATCATCCCAGTAACTCACTTAGCTAAACGCATAGCACGAGGTGATCCAGGAGTCAATCCTCTCGACGCCGCTTGCAAAAATCACGATATCGCATATTCTCAGAATCGCGATAACGACGAAGCAAGAACAGCAGCTGACAAAATTTTAGCTGAAAAAGCTTTGCAAAGAGTTTTATCGAGAGACGCGCGTATTGGTGAAAAAGTAGCTGCTTTCGCTGTCTCAAACGCGATGAAATTAAAATCGAAATTCGGAATGAGTGTTAAGAATAAGCGAAGAAGAAGAACGAGAAAAACTAAGACGAAAAAGCCGAGTCTACGATTGAATAAGATTGTACAGGCTGCTTCCAAAGCTATGAAACCTAGTAGCAACGGCCGCACGGCAATTCTTTCTGCATTGAAAGGTGCCCGAGATGCTGTCAAGAAAGCAGGCAGCAAACGCAAAATAATAATTCCACGTGTATTACCGGTGGCATCCAAAGTAGGCGGATTCTTACCTTTTCTCATACCGCTTTTCGCTGGTTTGAGCGCTGTTGGTGCACTCGCAGGAGGAGCTGCCGGTATAGCAAAAGCAGTCAACGATTCAAAAGCTGCTAAATCACAATTAGAAGAAACTTCGAGACACAATCGAAGAATGGAGGAAATAACTCTCGGTAAAGGACTATGCTTGAAATCTCACAAGACTGGAATGGGACTCTTTCTCAAACCGTATCGAGGCCAGGGATTGAGAAAAAAAAAGTCCGTCAAAGTAAGATTACCAAACAGACCGCTCACCAACCATGACATCATAAAGTACGCCAAAATCATGAAAATACGGAATTTTCGTGGTGTGTTCATGAGAAACGATATGCCTGCTGGCGGCCCACACATCAATGAATTAGCCGTTGTAAACTTGGACGATGCTAGAGGTCCTGGAACTCATTGGGTAGCATATCGCAAACGAGGAAAGTCAGTAGTCTACTTTGATAGTTTTGGAGATCTACAGCCGCCTACAGACTTGATGCTGTATCTACAAGTTGACACGGTCAAATACAATCACGAGAGATATCAAGATTACGATACATTCAACTGCGGACACTTGTGTCTCAAATTTCTAAACGATCAACTCGACGCTCCCCGTCGTGCTCTATAAAAATCACAAACAATCAGAGTTTTTTCTCATTTTTCATCGAACAGTCATGGAGACTTCAATCACGCTGACTCTCTCCGGTACTTCGTCTACACTGGAAGCTCAGTATTTTCCTCCCATTGAATTATCATCGAATAAGCAATACGTACTTGGTTTGGTGGAGCTCTTAACTTTTAATTCGATACCCAACATCGATCAAGGGCACAATAAATTTTACGTTGGTGGCGAGCAAGTCATATTACCTACAGGCAGTTACGAGATCGAAGACATCGAGAATTACCTTCGCGACGTGCTGGTTCAGAAAGGAATTTCAGTCAGCATACGTCCAAACAACAATACACTTCGCAGTGTAATAAAGTGCAGTCATCCGATTGATTTCCGACCTCGAGACTCTATCGGCTCGTTGCTCGGCTTCACTGATCGCCTCGTACCTGCCGTTTCGACACACAGTTCTGATCGCCCGGTCGCCGTTCTCAAGGTCAACGCATTGCGAGTCGAATGCAACATTACCAGCGGCGCCTACATAAACGGCCAGCTAGTACACACGATACACGAGTTCTTTCCTGCAGTGCCGCCAGGATATAAGATCATAGAAGTACCGTCGCAGGTCATTTACCTACCAATCACCGTCAAGAGCATACATCACTTGCAGTTGCGCATAGTCGATCAAGACGGATACCTAGTGAATTTCCGAGACGAAATTATCACGATCAGATTGCACTTGAAAACAACGTAATGGGAATAGTTTACAACAACAACAGCAGTAAAGTCGGCAGAGGCTATTTAAGCGAACCGAAATGCCGCTCAGTCATCAGTCGTCGGCGAAACGCCAAAGCATTAACACGGCAGAACGTAAAATTTTTAAAAAGTCTAAACTTGCGAGTAATCGCATCTGGTGGAAAATAACCTGCATACTATTCTGCTGTCCAACGAAAAAAAATGGAAGAGATTTTGAGCATACAATCACCAGTGAGCTTTGACGAGTCGTTAGCTCACTACGAGGTACACGCTCATCAGCCATACACATCTTCATCGTACGGCAACAGCGATGAAATCCGCATCGCCATTCAACACCAGGATCTTACTCTTTTACCATCGCGCAGCTCGCTTCATCTCTGCGGAAGCTGCGCTGGCGCTAACGAAGCTAGTGAATAACGCAATCTGTCACATGTTTGAAGAAATCAGATATGAAATAAATGCGGTAGAAATCGACAAGTGCAAAAATGTCGGCTTGACTACTCTCATGAAAGGCTGGGTCTCGCACAATCCGAGTCAGAGCTCTGTTCTTGAAAATGCTGGATGGCTCGACGTAGAAGAGACTAAACAACTGACTAATAATAATGGTTATTTTGATGTATCTATACCACTGTGTATGATACTCGGCTTTGCCGAAGACTATCGAAAAATTGTAGTCAATGTGAAGCATGAGCTTATACTCACGCGAGCTAGAAACGATTTGAATGCCATCATTCAGACATCGGCGCGTGTCGAGAACGCAGATGTCTACGAAGATTATAAAATAGAATTACTTAAAATAGAATGGTTGATGCCGTATATTGTGGCTTCTAACGCCAATAAAATACGTCTCTTGAATTTCATCGAAAAAAGTAGACCAATTAGTATGAGTTATCGAAGCTGGGAATTATATGAATATCCAGTTCTTCCAACGTCGACTAAACATGTTTGGACTGTGAAGACTTCCAACCAATTGGAGAAGCCACGATTCGTTATACTGGCATTTCAGACGAATCGAAAAAATCAACAAAGCGTCAATGCGAGTCGCTTCGATCACTGCAACTTGAGCAACGTAAAACTTTTCCTCAACTCGCAATACTATCCTTATGGCAATTTGAATTTGGACATAAATCGCTCTCAGTACGCTGTGCTGTACGATATGTTTGCACACTTTCAAAATGCCTACTACGATAAAACTTCGGAACCTATTCTGAATAAAAAGGACTACATTACCTACATACCACTCATTGTACTGGACTGCTCCAAGCAGAACGAGTCTTTGAAAAATGCTCCAGTGGATGTTCGTCTAGAATTTGAATCTCGAGACAATTTTCCTGCGGGAACTTCAGCCTACTGCTTGATCTTGCATGATCGCATAGTTCAGTATAATCCAGTCAGCGGTGACATCAAGAAGCTCGCATAATGGAGTACGCGGTGGACGTGCAGGGCTTCAAGAAAAATGGAAACGATTTCGTTCCGAAAGAGTTGGCTGTGCTTGCGCTCAAAGAAGACGCCGAACCTGCTGTATACTTATTCAAGGAACCATTTTCTTGGCGCAAGTTGACTGACAAGTACAAACGTGAAAATCTATGGCTCCAACTTTACCATCACGGATTGACTTGGAACTCTGGCAAGTACGAATACGCCGATATAGGCAACATTCTTCGAGAGGTGCTGCAAGATGCAAGCAAGATCTTCGTTGTCGGAGATTTGAAGAAAAAATGGCTGGAACGATTCAATTTCAAAGTTACGGACATGGCTGATTCCGGCTACCCATTCACAGATCATCCAAAATTAGTTACCGTATGCACGAATCACAACGGAGCGTGTAAATCTACATGCGCACAGCAGAATGTAAAACTCATGAGAGAGTTTCACTTCATCATGGAATGGGAAGATATACCAGATTGCACATGTGATTGAATATCGTTTATAAATTACGCTTTTTTTGTTAAATAAATCATTATAATCATCAACGACATGTATGTTTTTTTTTCTTATGTTGAATAAATTAAATTACTATGAATTTAAAAAAAAATGTTATTTATTTCTTTGTAGTAGTAGTAGTACCATACAACCTGTAAGAGATATGTCGGTAACGAGTCCGACCAGCACGAGCTCTGCAGTGGGTATGTCGGTAAGACGCCCGACTCGCGATCGAAAGGTTCCCGGTACGAATCCCCGTCAAGTCGGAATTTTTTTCTCTCTTAAATAATTTTTAAATTCGCTTGCGTGAAATAGAAATGAAAATAGAAACTCTTAAATTAAAATAATGTGCTTTTAAATAACATTCGAAATAAAAAAATTTCGGATTTGAAAAATATTGCGCACACAACTTCGTAGCGATCTGCGCTGGGAGCCTACATGAGAAATAACATTCGAAAAATTCGGGTACGAATTGCGCCCACAACTTCGTAGCGATCTGTGCTGGGAACAATCAGAAGGCAATCATCCGCATATCTGTAGAACAATGGCACGCTCCTTCAAGATTCTCCAACACTATGCCCGCGAAAACCGGACCGGAGCAGAACCCCATCGGAGCGCCCGAAATTTGTTTATAAAATTTGCCATCGAAGTTCAAATAGGTACAATCAAGTAGGGTTTTTATCCCCTTAACAAATTCTTCCTTTGAAATGCATTTTATAAACGACAGCCACTTCCATCTATTCTCAATTACAGTAATTATCAGGTCTTTCGGCAAACTCGTAGACAATGAAACTACGTCAAAAGATGCGAGACAGTGATCAGAAGGAATTTTCATACAATCTAATTTATTTTTGAGTTGCAAACTATTCTTAATATATGATTCTGGTAATGGAAAATGCTTCGATAATAATTTTGAGATACACTTGTCGAGAGAGTACGAGATACTGTTTACTGCTGAAATTATACTACGTATCGGATTGCCTGGTTTGTGTATTTTTATTAAGCCATATGCTTATGGTAGCGAAGTAAGCACAATCGCTTTAGAAGATAAACCTCTAACAGTAGAGTCACACTCAAAGACGTCCTGCAAACTCCAAATATCAATCAATATTTTAATGCGTCTCTTTATTCCCGCAGACGGATTGACCTTAACAGTCCCATAAATTTTCTCATCGCTGAGGGCTTCTTCCACCTTTTCAATGTATTCAGAACATTCAATGGCCACCTTAACATTGCCTTTATGAGCTCTAGTGAATAAAAGTTCCAGATTCTCTTTCAAAAATGTATTAGTACGGTTTATGTTATTATGCATGATACTCTCTCGATGTACATGCGGTTAGTTTTTATCTGTGAGTATAAAATAGACAAAACTCCGTTTCGCCGCTCTCGAGGCTTTTTAATACTTCTATGGCTTGTTTAAACTCAAAATTCATACAAAAATTGAACTTCTCGCCCATAGACATGACGTTGAACACAAATTCTGGAAGGGAAACGTCTGTAAGATTGACCAGCCATTTCTTCCGTAATTCTACTATTTCACTTGTCACTATTGTCGACATTTAATAATTACAATATGGATTTGCAATTCACCTCGGAAATTGAGACCGACTATAGTATACATTTTTTAGACATTTCCATATACTATGATAAAAATGGTATTATTTTCACGAAATGGAATCAAAAAAGTACGGCATCAGCACGATATGTAAACTTTCACTCCCCTCAAAATCAGAAGGTCATCGGTCATATGCTAAAGTAAGATGTATTTAGGTTTATTAATAATAATTAAATTGTTTACCGTTAGTTTTGTTCTAATTTATATATTGTACTATAGCGGTCATTTCGTAATCGTTGGTTTTGTAACATAGATGTTTTTTTAATCCTATATTGAGACATTTTAAGGTAGTTATATTATTGTAATTTAAATTTAAAAACTTTTTTGTATTGTATTTTATATTGTTGTAAAACTGGCTTGTAGCTTTGATGAGGAGCCCCACGGGCTAGAAACCTCAGCAAGAATAAAAAAATCAGAAATTGCCAGAAGAGATGCATAGATTCTCATTTCCAAGTATTCAATTAGGTAAGTATTTACTTTTATTTTACTATCTATATGAGTACAATATAATTAAACTGTTTGTAAAATGATTCTTTGTTCAAATATTTCTATTTCTTTTCAGATATTTTCTATTTCCATTGAAAGCTTACACAACTATCAAGTTATATAGGAAAGAAATTCATTTGACAAGCTAGTGAAGTGAAAAAATGACCCCCCCCCCCCCACCCAAATAAACCTTTTAAAGGTAAAAGGCTGGCAAGTATAAGGTCGTTTTTTTCTGTAAGAATTAAAGATTAATTTTATAACTTCTGATAACGTTAATGCAACAATAATTCTAAGAGTTTACTCTATCTATATAGTTATTTCATTGTTGAAATCAAAGTTAATTTTCGAACTATGTATAACATTTATGTAGCCATAATTACATTCCAAGTACTATATTATTTACAGTCATTTGATTCTGTAAATTAAAGTCAAACTTTCAATAACAACGCAGACAATATTCTAGCGGGCTTATTGTGCATGTTTATTAATTTTTCATTTACTAAAGGTCGATAAGAAATCTATTTCTAAGGAATAAATGAATTTAATCATCGCTTTGGGTCACTCGGTATTTATTACATCTTACACTTATTATGAGATCTTTCTAAACATTGTTACGTTAATGGTCTGTTAGATAGACTATCATTTCTTTAGTGTTACTTCTCCTATACCTTCGATTTTACATAAATTTCAATTTTCATTTTAACAAATGAAAGTTATGATATCAATAAATAAATTGGCAATATCTTTTATGAAAAGGAATCGATTTGAAATAAATAAATAAGCGTTAAAAGGAGGGAAGGATTATAAATATATATGTATTTATATGAACACTCGACCAAATTGCAGCATGTAAAAAGGTGGATAGCCTGTGAAAATGTACAGTTGGGTATAACTAAAACTTTGAGTAATTGCGACTGCTGCCACGTTCTGCGCATTCTAACTGACGGTTGGTGGAAATTCAGGTAAATTGGACGTTGCGTGACCGACTACACACATGCGCAGAACGTAACACCAATATTCATAGTTTCAATTGTAACCAACTGTACGTGTAACATAATCGCATGATGTTCTTACAGGACATTATCACACGACAAATGTCCCCATAATATGTGGTAATATCATGTTTGTCTAAAATTATTATGTAATTTAACAACATTGTTTCGCATCATGAAAACTTTTTCTTTTATTTATGGAAGCAACGAGCGAGTGTACAATCTACTCTACTTAGTAATTCAGTAAATATGTTGCTATCCTTATTTCATTAAAAATCTATGTTCAGGACGATTATATACACTTATATACGAGATTTAAATTTTGTTGATACAACAAATCGATCTTACATTAAAAAAAAACAGGAACAAATTCTATCATGTAGAACGCAATTCTTTTTATGGAAAAACTTGCCGTCTCGTCCTATCATAGATAAGCGATGAACTACTAAATGTCAGTGCAAAATTAACAATAGCATAAAATTTTTAATATAGTTAATTTATCGTCCTATTATCCTATCAAACTTCGACAACTCTTATGTAGTCGAAATTATAAGTGCTGTATTCTATACAGTTATTTAATTATGGAAATTAAAGATCTTGATAACACTTATATAGACAAAATAATAGTAGCTTTACTGCATACTCTAAAGACGTGTTGATATTATAATCGTCAGATCAACAAATAATATATCTTCTTTCCTCTTGTGAATAAGTGATCGAACACAAATACTGGAAGAATATGTGATACTTATAGATCAAGTTGGAAAACAAATAATTATGTTAGGATGAATGTCTTCTTTTACCTATTCAGTGAGTTAAGGGGTTATGCCTGAGTTAAACCTGAAAAAAACAAATTATTAGTTATTAGGCAAAAAAAAATTATTTATAAGTAATATTAAAAAAATTCTTTTTTCTACTTAAAGTATACATATTAATTGTAATTTTACATATTTTTAAACAATTATATATCTATACTTAATATACAAACAATTCCATGTGTGAAGTATTAAATTTGATCAGATTTTTCCCTTTGCCGTATGAATTCTCAGCATCCAGGTGATAAATATAGACCAAACTGGATGGACAATCTTCTAAATGTCTTTCTGCTCAGCTTGAACGGAAGGGATTACTGAAACATAAAAATTTTAAATATTTAGAAACACATAATGTCATAATTTTCATAATTATAGTGAATTATGCATATGTTCACATGCGTAACATTCTTTAAACTTACATTAGCCAATTTCCCTCCGTTCAAGCAGTGAAGAAGGGCTTCCTGGAGTTCTCTACAAAATTTCAGCTTGATCGGTCCCATAGTTGTTGAGAAATCCTGCGGCAACTGACCTAAAATCACAAAAATTCAAAACTTGAGAAAACTGCATTTAAAGTTTATACATGAAACTTATTTCCATTTATCGGGTAGTACTTACAGAAACTGCTTGGCATATTTTTTTGTGTTTTGGCATAAAATATCCCTGTATTAAGGGATATATTAAGATCCGGGTGCCACACATATTGATATACTAGTATCAAAAGCTGAAATTGAAATATAAATTTTTATACGCATTCACAGTCAGTATGTTTCATATGAATATAATTGTTGGTATTGCTTACCCATGACTTTCTAGGATTGTTAATAGTTACAGCCAACTTCCACAACATCTAACCTTGCATCGAACACAGAAGTACCTTATCGTTCACATGCCATTGACAGCTTATATACCTAAAAATAAAGAACACACTCACAAAGGACAAGTTCTTCACAAATAATGTGTTATTTAGAGTCCAAAATACTTATCTAAATTTAAACACCACTGACACTCAGAAGTTTTCACTTCAGATCAAAATTCACATCATCAAGCTTGCACTAGACTGCAGATCAAGCAGACGAAAGAGCTGTCTGATAGCAAACTTAACTAGGTTGGTAAAACAGTGATTGGCTTTTCCATATGCTGTATGGTACCATGTTTTTAGGTGGTAATTCATAAAAATATTTTAGTTTGCACGCATGCTTATTACTTTATTAAAAAGATTAAATTAATGAAACAGATAAATTTATTTTATTTTTAACATTCACAATAAAAAAATCTATGCTTTTATCAGAATGAGCTATTTCCTATATGCAATAATTCATAAATAAATAATTTGTGTTATTTTTAATAAAACTGTCTTTTATCAAAAGAAGTTTGTATGCACGTTTAACGTTAAATTTTCTACAAAAATGTAATGGCTTTGAATAAACAAAAGCGCTATAGAATAAAATATGAAAAATACTTAATTTTGACAAATTATATATTTTTAGTATTTTGCCTATAATTTTGTAACGAAATTTTTTCGGGCAAAAGGAGTTTCAACAGTATATTCTACAGTAAATTTGCTATTAAAAAATCAAATAAAAAAAATTTGATTTTATTGAATTTTAACTCAGGCATAACCCCTTAATCAGAATCACTCAAATCATGATGCTTATACATTAAGCTAAAAAATCCGAAACTCTCATGTATGAAAATATGAACGTGTAACCATGTTCGCGTTAAGGGTCTGTTGGACAGATTACCATTTCTTTAGTGTCACTTCTCCTTCGATTAACTATACCTTCGATTTGACATAAATTCTCATTTTAATTTTAAGAAAAGAAAGTTATGATATCAATAAATAAATTAGCAAGTTTTTTATTATAAAACGTAATTGTTTTCAATAAATAAATAACCGATTAAATTGAGGAAGGATTATAAATATATGTGTTCAGATTGTATATCAGCTACGAGCGGATGTACAATGTACTCTACTTAGTAATTCAGTAAATGTATTGCTATCCTTATTTCATTAAAAATCGATGTCCAGGACGATTATATACAATTATATATGAGATTTAAATTCTGTTGATTTACATACATTTAAAAAAACAGAAACAAATTCTATCATGTAGAACGCATTTTTTTGGCGGAAAAACTTGCCGCCCCGTCCTATCATAGATAACGATGTAGACCATCTTGAAATTATGCAAGGTTCACCAAATTAACTTGTTAATGAAACACCGTTAAAAAATCTCGGAATCGATTTTTCATTCTATATGTATTTATTACTGTCCTTGACCAATTTTTGAAGAATTCAAACTTAATCTTGCAATCATTCTAAGCTCAATTTTTGGTTATTTGTATGTATGTTTTACAAACCACTGTTAGTATTATCGAAAGATTGCAGGAAGTTGATATTAAATTTAAAAAAAGTTAAAAATAATTGTGACTATTATTACATATTAAAAAAATGTTATAAAATAAATTTCTATGACTCAAGTTGGAAAATAAATCAAGTTTAAAAATTTTAAATTAATATTTATGTAGTTTACAGCTTTTAGTTTTAAATCTTTACTTAATTAAAATCTTTACTTAATTAAAAAATGGAATTCCATTGTTTATTATTATTTGAGGCCATTGGTCTCACAGTTTAATATAATGATTTCAGTAGTACCCATTACAGGATAATAGGACGATAAATTAACTATATTAAAAATTTTATGACATTGTTAATTACACTGACATTTAGTGGTTCATCGATTATCTATGATAGGACGGGGCGGCAAGTTTTTCCGTCAAAAAATTGCGTTCTACATGATAGAATTTGTTTCTGTTTTTTTAAATGTATGTAAATCAACAGAATTTAAATTTCATATATAATTGTATATAATCGTCCTGGACATAGATTTTTAATGAAATAAGGATAGCAATACATTTACTGAATTACTAAGTAGAGTACATTGTACATCCGCTCGTAGCTTCCATAAATAAATGAAAAAGATTTCATGTTGCGAAACAATCTTGTTAAATTACATAAAAATTTTAGACAAACATGATATTACTACATATTATGGGCACATTTGTCATGTGATAATGTCATGTAAGAACATCATACCATTCTATTACATGTACAGAACGTAGCAGCAGTCGCAATTATTCAAAGTTTTAATTGTACCCGACTGTACCTTTTCACAGGCTATCCACCTTTTCACATGCTGCAATTTGATTGAGTGTTTAAATGAATACATATATTTATAATCCTTCCTCAATTTAATCGGTTATTTATTTATTTGAAAACAATTACTTTTTATAACAAAAAACTTGCCAATTTATTTATTGATATCATAACTTTCTTTTCTTAAAATTAAAATGAGAATTTATGTCAAATCCAAGGTATAGATAATCGAAGGAGACTCGTGGTTTGAAGTGACACTAAAGAAATGGTAATCTGTCCAACAGACCCTTAACGCGAACATGGTTACACGTTCATATTTTCATACATGAGAGTTTCGGATTTTTTAGCTTAATGTATAAGCATCATGATTTGAGTGATTCTGATTAACTCATTGAATAGGTAAAAGAAGACATTCATCCTAACATAATTATTTGTTTTCCAACTTGATCTATAAGTATCACATATTCTTCCAGTATTTGTGTTCGATCACTTATTCACTAGAGGAAAGAAGATATATTATTTGTTGATCTGACGATTATAATATCAACACGTCTTTAGAGTATGCAGTAAGGCTACAAGTATTTTGTCTATATAAGTGTTATCAAGATCTTTAATTTCCATAATTAAATAAATGTATAGAATACAGCACTTATAATTTCGACTACATAAGAGTTGTCGAAGTTTGAAAATTAAAGTTGAATTTTAGAGTAAGCTCTAAGAATTTTTATTTTGTCTGTATGAATGTTAATAAAAGTTTGGTTTTGCCTCCATAAGTGTTATTCAGAGTTTTTTTTTTACATTAAGGTTAACAAGAGTTTTAAAATTAATCTTTATTTTTTACATGAAGAAACGACCATATACTTGCCAGCCTTTTACCTTGAAAAAGTTTGTTGGGGGGGGGGGGGAGAGATTTCACTACTTTCAAAAGGTATATAATATGTTAATTACAAAGAATTGTTAACATCAACTAAATAAGTAATAAATTTAAAATATTAATGTACATTTGCTCATGGATTATTGTAATAATAATAATAATTATTTTTTAGACACTATCTGTAGAGTAAATATTTTTTTAGATCATTATTATTCACTAAGAAATCTATCTTTTCCATACCACACTCGAGGTAAATAGAATAGCGCGTTTTTTTTCCTTTATTGATAAATTTCATGTTAAGTTCCATAATGATTTGTTTTGCAAATATACATCAAAGAAATCTGTACGTCTAAAATTATTGCTAATTAATTAATTGGTCACTGCTTTCTTGAAAGGATTTGTACGTTACATATACTATTGCCATGCAGAACATGAGCGATATAGCATTTTAATATTTATACAAGTTTACATCGTATCCTTCACAATTGTTTAATCTATATTATAGAAGAATAAAAATAATATTTAGAATAAAAAGAAGTATATGTAAGTTACTTTCCAATATCCCTATGATTCTTTATGATAGACGTATTATCATTTTTAATGCAATCCACCTAATTCGGTAAACATTTACAAAACTGTAATCGAATTTAAACTTTATGAAAACTTGTAAAAGATAGTGTCAGTAAAGTTGTGGTATCCCCTGTATGACTTTCACATAAATACTTACACGGTTGACATCATAAATTTAGTGTCTAAATTTTCAGGTAGGTCTCCCTGAAAATCATCTAGAACATATTTCAGCTGTTCAATATTGAACACTATAAAAACTTTTGTCGATACTAAAAAATGAAAATTTCACTAGCTTGTTATGTCAAAAGAATTCTTTCCTTGTAAAATCTGATAGTTGTATGCCTTCATAAGTTCTCGTTACCGTATACTAAACAAAAAATGCTTTTCCTTTGAGAAAAGCTCGTTACATCTGGAATGTGAGTATACTTGCTCTCTCAAAATTGGGAGAAACTTCTAAAAAATCACTTGTCTTCTGAACTTGTGTAATAATTATAAATCTTTAAAAAATCCTTAGCACATTACTAGCTTCTGACAGGAATTCTTTCGCTTTATAACATGACAGTTGCGTAACTTCTTAATAAAAATAGAAAAACATGCACTGCAAACACTAAAAACTTTCTTCGATACTAAAAACTAAAAATTTCACCAGCTTGTCATGTCACAAGAATTCTTCGCTTGTAAAATTGTATGCCTTCGCAAGTTCTCTTTATATCTAAGCAAAACATGCTTTTCCATTAAGATAAGTCTCGTTACATCTGGAACCACATGTCTTCTGAAGTTATAGAACAATAACAAACATTTCAATACATCTGAAACCACTTGTCTTCTGAACTTATAGAATAATAACAAAACTTTCAATGATACTTAAAAAACACAACACTTTCACTAACTTTTCACATACCAAGAAAATTGTTTATAATCTGATAGTTGTATGCCTTCCAGTAAAACCTGAAAAATAAAAGAGAACATTTTAACAAAGAATCAGTTCACAAAATCTTTCATTATATTATGTACGAAAAAAAGTAAAACTAGGTACTTATCTAATTCTAGCCTTTTCGTTATGTTTGTGAGATGTCTTAACATAACCGCGCCTCTTGATATGTTTGAAAATAAAATCACTTCACTATTAATTTATTGTATCATCATGTGTTAATGTATATATGAGATACTTTTTCTTTTCTTTAACACTACGTGTGTATTGTACATAGAAAAAATTAAAATTGAAATGTAAATATACTGTAGGAGCCAGCTGATCCGCTCGTCTGCATATATAAACTGCACAGATACAATACACATTAATATAGTATATACGTAGAGCTGACGTCACAATAACGTAGTCCGCGGAGAACATTTCTTCCGACGGGAGAAGAATTTTTGATTAGAAGAATTCGGGACCTCGAACTTTCACTTCACAAAATCTTTTGATAGAAGCCATTTCGAAAAATATGATCCTGAAGTGATTTTGTTAGTTTTATCCCAAGCTTTCATTTGAATGCTCATAAGTAAGAATTAAAGCTCTTAATGCGAAGAAAATCGTACACCAAGGTTCCAACAGGGCCAATTTAAAGTATATATGTGGCGGTCCCGGAGGCTCGATACCGACAGAGTCGACGCAAGCAGGCGCTGCGGCCGAGGGCCGATTTTGTATGAGTGCGTCCCTCTTTCACTCCGCAAGAGCCGCCATGCTGGGTGGCGAGTGGAGAAGCGTGCAACTGTTCGGCCAGAACGTCGCTGGCTGGCAACCGAACTACACGCACATTTTTGAGCTTACAATAAAGACTTAATTTTAACCTATACCAGCGGTCTTTGTTTAATCATCCCTCAATAATCAACGGCTTAGGAGACCAGGGCGCTGCAGGGCGGCCATCCCCTGGCTCATCTCCAAAGTGGTGACCCAATCTTCTTCACGACGAGGTTCCGGCAACTTTGGCGCCGTTTTGCAACCGTCGCCTGACGCCATCTTAGGAGACGTCGAACGCGCCAAGCAACAAGTTACAGCCTTCCCGACCAGCCAGCTCGACATCGGCGCTTCATCGCGCCTAGCAACATCGGTGTGCCCATCTACAGCCCCGGTGTTCGCTTTGGCCGTCGCCAGGATCGCCCGCACCAGCCTCTGTACAGCTGGGTCGTCGCCGCCTCTCCCGCGGCCCCTCTACAGCCCTCGACGACGACGACGACAGCGGCATCCGGCATCTCATCGAGCGCCCTTGTCAACGCTGCGCACGGACAATCCGGGTCTTCGTCGACACCAGCGGACCAACATCGCGCCGCCCCCCGCCGCCTCGCTCGTGCAGTAAGTTGCCCTTACCATTCTTCAGCGAGTGCGAGCCATTGCCGACTCGAAGACCGCGGATCCGGCACAGTATCAAGGCATCGTCGCAAGCTCTCGATAGCCGCGTACTTTCGCGCGTATAACGGCTCACACCACTGCCAGACTTTGAACAGTAGGGTGTAATTTCTTTTATTTTCCCGACTCTGGCAAGAGCCCACAAACCGGCAATTCGCCGTTTCAATCCCGCGTTTTTTTTTATTTTCCACGGCGGCCATCTTTTGCCGCCAAATCGTTCATCGCCTCGCCGCAGTCACGCGCGGCGGCCATCTTTTGTATCCGAGGCGTCCCGTAACGCCGGATGTGACCGCGGCGCTTTCGTGGCGCCACCGTCCCCGGCAACTGCTGGCGCTCCCGCGCGCGCGGGCCCCCCGCAGCGCCCGCGCCTTTTCCAGCAACGCTGTTCGGAGCGGTAGCTACACCACCGTCTCGCGCCGTCCTTCGCGACGACGTTGCTCGAGCACGGATTCACGCACGCCGCCTCGCAGCCGACATGCTCCGCAGCCCGAACCGCGACGCTCCTCCGCGTGACGAGCAACCGTTGCCGCCGCCAATCCCGCCGGCACCGCTACCGTTACAACCGGCAGGCGGCCATATTGCCAACGAATCGCCGCCGCCGTATCCGGCTGACGATCCGCGGCGCGACCAGCCGGGCCCTGTAGGAGCTGTCGCGCGCTGCACCCTGCCAAACTACTGGGCATTCTCGCCACAGATTTGGATTGCGCAGGCGGAAGAAACGTTTAACGCGCACCAGGTCCGGAGCGACAACAGCAAGTACGAGAAGGTTGTCGCGAGCCTGCCGCCCGAAATTGCGCAAGAGGTTTCCGACATAATCCTCAATCCGCCGGTCGCGCATCGCTACGAGGCGTTGAAGAACGCTATTCTGCAACGCCTCGCCGTCTCCTCGGATCAGCAACTACATCAGCTCTTGAACGAGGTGCGCCTCGACGGTCGCACTCAATCGCAGCTGCTCCGGCATATGCGGCGCTTAGGGGGGACGGCCCTGACCGATCCCGCTCTCCGCATCAAGTGGCTCGACCTCCTGCCGCCCAGCGTCAGCCGAATTTGCCGAGTCATGCGCACCGCCAGCCTCGACGATCTGGCCGCGGGTGCAGACGAGCTGATGGGCCCCGAAACAACCGTTCACGCTGTCTCAAACAACCGGCCGCCTTCGCCCGTTCGCTCAAGTGGCTGTTCTTCGGCGACCGCTTCACCTCTGCCGACGCAAGAGTTGGCATCGATACGTTTGACCTTAGCTCAACTGTTAACCTTATTATAGCAGCAGACCTCTTGGATCCAGGCGATTGCCACCAGCACCGGCTCCACCCACACGCGCGGGCGTTCTTGCTCCAGGACGGCGAACCGAACCGACGGCCAGAATCAGTCGCGCTCGTCCACCCCTACACCCATGGGCCTGGAGAATCCAGCTTTGTGCTGGTATCGCCGTCGATACGCTGGCGACGCCGCACGCTGCAGACCGCCATGTACATACCCGGCCCAGGGAAACTGAGCCCGCCACCGCCGACGCAGACGTGCGCGGTGGCCTCTGGACTTGAGCAACGTCTGCACATCGTTGATCGGACATCGCAACTGCGTTTCCTGGTTGACACCGGCTCTGCTGTATCGCTGCTGCCCCGCTCGACGTTCGAGCGCGCGCTCCAGCGCGGCCCGATTACGCTCAGCGCAGCAAACGCCTCATCAATCCCGACTTATGGATCTCACGTGATGTCACTGGACCTGCGGCTGCACCGGCCGTACCGTTGGCGTTTTATCATCGCTGACGTCACCAGCCCGATCCTCGGCGCCGATTTCCTGGCGCACTACGGCATCTCCATCGACCTGCAACGGCGGACCATGGCCGACCCGGACACAGCATTCCGCGCGTCAGGTGCGCTGCTCCCTGCACAGGTCCATTCAGTAGCAGTCCAGATCTCCCGCGACGTGGCAGAGGGCCCGTTCGCCGACCTGCTGCGGGAGTACGCGGAGCTGTGCACGCCTGGCAGCACTACCATCCTGCTGCCCGACCTCGACGTACACCACCATATCGTCACGACCGGACCACCAGCCACGGCCAGGGCTCGTCGCCTGCTCGGTCCCTGCCTGGAAGCGGCGCGCGCCGAGTTTCGCCTTCTCGAAGAGCTGGGTATCGTCCATCCGTCCGACAGCTCGTGGGCCAGTGCCCTTCGTCTAGTCTTCAAGGCCGACGGATCGGTCCGCATCACCGGAGACTATCGCGACCTAAACGCCAAGACCCGTCCGGACAAGTACCCGCTGCCTATAATAGAGGACCTGCTGCTGTCCATGGCGGGCGACATCTTCACAGTTATTGATATGAAAAAGGCCTTCTACTAGGCATAAGTCTGCAATAATAACCCCGTTCGGTTTATTTGAGTTTACACGTTCCTCGCTTGGCCTCCGCAACGCATCCCAGTCGCTGCAACGGGCGATGGACTGCCTTCTGCGTGATTTACCATTTGCATGAGCGTATTTGGGCGACATCATCGTCGCTTCGTCAGGACCGGAACAACACGTGAATCACCTGCGAGCTCTTTTCGACACCCTCAAGGCAGCTCAAATCAAGATCAACCCGGATAAATGCTCTCTAGGTAAAGCAGTTGTACGCTACCTTGGGTTCGAAGTCTCATCTGAGGGAATCAAGCCACCAGCCAACCGGATACAGGCCATCGTCGACTTTCCGATGCCTGCTGATTCGTCGCAGCTTCGCCGTTTCCTTGGACTTATCAACTACTACTGGCGCTGTATTCCGGGACAACTCGCACCACTCAGCGACCTCTTGAGGGGGCTCCCTCAGCAGAAAAAGCCGCTCACCTTATGTTGGACACCAACAGCAGAGCGGGCTTTTGTGGCGTGTAAGGAAGCCCTCGCCGAAACCGTATGCACAAATTTTCATCGCCAGGACGCCGCTCTAAGCTTGCTCACCGACGCCTCCGACGTACCGACCGGCGCCGCACTCGAGCAGCAGGAGATGGATGGCTCATGGCGACCGCTAGGGTTTTTCTCAAAAAAACTCTCTGACACCGAAAGAAGATATAGTACGTACGACCGAGAGCTGCTCGCCGCTTTCAAGGCGGTTCGTCATTTTCACCACATCCTTGAAGGAAGGCGTTTCACTCTGCTCACCGATCATAAGGCGCTCACTTACGCCGTTCACCAGCCGTCGGAGAAGGCCTCGCAACGTCAGGCTCGGCAACTGGATTACATCTATCAATTCGACGTAACGTTCGAGTATACTAAAGGGGAAAACAACCACGCTGCTGATGCGCTCTCGAGAGTGGAGGAGGTCGTGATGCCGGCCACGCTCTCATTCGCCGAACTCGCACGTCTTCAGGAAAACGACCCGGATCTGCCTCATCTGCTCCAGTTGGACACCCCTGCACTCCAGCCGCTGCTATACGATGGGACGTCGCTCTACTGTGCAGTGGATGGGCAAGTCGTTCGCCCCTGCGTGCCGCGCGAGCTTCGAAAAGCCGCCTTTAACGTCGTCCATGGCTTATCACATCCCAGCATCCGAGCAACGGGGAAGCTTGCTGTGCAGAAATATTTCTGGCCCGATATGCGCAAGGACGTCGCGCGCTGGGCACGCAACTGTGAACCATGCCAGCTCTCTAAAGTCCACCGCCACAATCGAGCAGCTCTGGGGAAGTTCGAGGAGCCGGACGCGCGTTTCGCGCATGTCCACGTCGATATCATCAAGCTGCCGTCATACGCCGGTCTCCTGTATTGCCTCACCATCGTGGACAGATTCTCGCGTTGACTTGCTGCGATTCTGCTGCAGGACCAGCAAGCGGAGATGATAGCGAGAGCATTTTTTGAACACTGGGTGTGTTTCTTCGGCACCCCTCTAACGATCACCAGCGACCAGGGAGCTCAGTTCGAGGCGAGACTCTTCAATGCTTTGGCCAACCTCATCGGAACTGACAGAGTGCATACGACGCCGTACCACCCCCAGTCAAATGGGATGGTGGAAAGGATGCACCGTACGCTGAAAGCCGCGCTGATGTGTGGCGCCCCGACGCCCTGGCCTCAAGCGCTTCCAACCGTCCTCCTGGGGCTACGGACGGCATTCAAGGAGGATCTCCAAGCGTCTCCAGCAGAGATGCTATTCGGCACCAGTCTACGGATACCAGGTGATTTCTTTATTCCGATTAGTCACCCATGTTTATCTGCTCCAGCTTTTGTGAGCCAACTACGCCGCTTGATGAACAGTCTTCGAGCCGTGCCGGGTACGAGGCATACGCCTCCCCGCCCTTTTGTGCAGTTGGATTTGCGATCCTGCTCGCATGTATTCAGGAGGGTGGATACTGTCCGGAAGTCTCTCGAGCCGCCATACACCGGGCCTCACAAGGTGCTCGAGCGGATTGACGACCGGTCCTTCAGAATTGACGTCAACGGCATCCCAAGGGTAATTTCTGCCTCGGCTCTCAAACCGGCCTACCTCGAGACCGAGGTTTTTCGAGAGATTCCTCCCACGTCGCAGCGGGATGCTGCCGCCGGGTCGCCTCCATCTTCAGCGGGCCGCGATGCGCCCCCAGATGTCCGGGTGACTCCTTCGCCTTCACCGCAGTTGGGTCTGCCACCTGCACCGCCCACGCCACCTGCACCGCCCACGCCGCCTGCTCCGCCCGCGCCACCTGCCCAGGGTGCTGGGCCCTCTACTTCGTCGGATGAGCCACCACCAGCTGTGCCTTCTACGTCCACCAACGATCCTCCACCAGCTGGATCATCCTTGCCGTCGCCGCCTCCACCGCACCAGGCGCCGTCGTCTACTGGGGTTCTTTGCAGAGACCCTTCCCTTAACAGGCATAAGGATGTATCGTTTCTCCTTCATCCCTCAGTCGGCACTGGTGGGGGAGTGCCTGTGGCGGTCCCGGAGGCTCGATAGCGACAGAGTCGACGCAAGCAGGCGCTGCGGCCGAGGGCCGATTTTGTATGAGTGCGCCCCTCTTTCACTCCGCAAGAGCCGCCATGTTGGGTGGCGAGTGGAGAGGCGCGCAACTGTTCGGCCAGAACGTCGCTGGCTGGCAACCGAACTATACGCACATTTTTGAGCTTACAATAAAGACTTAATTTTAACCTATACCAGCGGTCTTTGTTTAATCATCCCTCAACAATCAACGGCTTAGGAGACCAGGGCGCTGCAGGGCAGCCATCCACTGGCTCATCTCCAAATATATGGTCTTGCTAGCGCCCGACGGCAGCTTACGTACTGAAGTACCTTATACTTGCCATCATGGCGCTACCGCGCCCCTTGATATAGTAAGACATAATAAATTCATTTTTAGATTGATTTATTTGATTTATTTATGACATATCTTTTGAGCTATTGAATACCCAATTGTTATGCTCAAAACATATGTCAGAAAAAAAATCAATAAAATTAGGAAATAAATATGGAATAAACCAGAATTAAAAGACTGTCAACTTTTGCAGATTGGCTCACAATCCCTCAGTGAAATTTAGCTTAGGATTCGACAATGCTTTTAATCCTTCAGAGGGCCAAAAATATACGAGACCACCAAAAAAAGCTACCACCAAAAGCATGGATTTGGCGGTAGTGGTCCCAAGAAGTATGACTATTCTGTACGAAGAATTACAAAATTGACTCGATAATTCCTTAGGAAAATCATGTCACACGTACCACATCAATTTTCAAGATGAAAGGTTAAACCTGTTTAAAATTTTTCAATACTTGAAATTTTATACTTTCGAAAAATTTTAAACAGGTTCAACCTTTCATCTTGAAAATTGATGTGGTACATGTGACATCATTTTCCTAAGGAATTATCGAGTCAATTTTGTAATTCTTCGTACAGAATAGTCATACTTCTTGGGACCACTACCGCCAAATCCATACTTTTGGTGGTCTCGTATATTTTCTGCCCTCTGAAGGATTAAAAGTACTGTCGAATCCTAAGCTAAATTCCACTGAGGGATTGTGAACCAATTTGCAAAAGTTGACAGTCCTTTACTTCTAGTTTATTCCATATTCATTTTCTAATTTCCTAATTTATATTCTGAAGGAATTATCGAGTCAATCTAATAGTAAATGTAAAGTAAATAAATAGTAAAAAAATAGTCTTTTGGTATTACAGCTCTTAGTCCTTTTTGTCCTAAAGTTCCATGACACATTTCTCTTCTGCCTACAGGACCAGTACGTCCAGTCTCATTAGTAGCATATGGTGGAAATTCATGATGCAAAAATAAATTATTTTCCTTAACGCCATTTGACAACATAGATATAGTATACAGCTTTAGGGTACTGTCTGGTGAGTCAAGTGTTACTGTACATAAAACAATGCTGAACCACGAAGAGGCTTAAATAAATCAGCTAGGCATATAATGCTTCTGAGATCAATTAATTTTCCACCATGATACCTACTAAAAGTAAATTTTGAGATTATGATTTACAATTTTTACAATAAAGTAATTTAATTATCATTGTAAAGCAAAGATCCGCAGAAATATTCACCTGCGATTACTTTCAAATATTAGAGACCTAAACAGTTTCTTGATAAATTTTGAAAAAGCTGCTATTCACAATTCTAAATTTAAATCTGGATAATTGGACTTTAGCATTGTTAATACCTCTTTGCGTAAATTACTAATAGCGTTATTTCTAGATAACTTGTCAAGTTGATTTCAGGTAAAGCTTCCATTGATTCCACAATATCTTCTGAAATTTGAATTGGAGATTCTTCGGTTCTTTTCCCTTTACCACATTGTTTCTGAAGTTTTTTAATACTTTATACAATTGTTTGACATTCTTTCACTCCAGTTTTTAAAGCTTTCTTTTAAATCAGGCTCTAAAATATTATCTGCACATCCCTCAAGCATAACAACCAAATTTTGTTGAGTTGCTGTTATAATGAGATTTAAAGAACTTTGCTGCATGTTTCGCCTTGTGGGATTAAGTGAAAGGTAGTAATGTGTTGAGTATGAGAGATTGTTTAACGTATAAGAGGGATAATATTGTGCATTTTATAACTAGAGATTGTGAAGCGGATACGTCAGTGACGAGATTGTTGAATGATATTGGTGCAATAGATTTGTTTAATTTGAAGAAGAAGAAACCTTTTGTGGGTCAGATATTGATTACACCTTATAAAAAGTATAATGTTTTTTCTTTAGTAGTGAGAGAAAAGCAGTTTAGTGTGATAACTTTGGTGAATGTGAACGGGTGGTGGATAATTTGAGAAGAATTTTGTGTCATAGACATATTGAGAGTTTAAGAATTTCTAGGAAAGGTGATTTGACAGATATGTTGGAGCCTGGATTGATGAGTGAGTTATTAAAGAAACATTTTAATAATTCAAATATTACTGTGACGGTTTGTTATGGAAAAGTGGAGTTACCAGCTGAGAAAGATAGGAAGAAGATAATTAGTGCTTTACATGATAGTTTGACAGGAGGTCATAAAGGGATTAATCAAATTTATCAGAAGATAAGGGAGAGGTTTTATTGACCAGGTATCAGGAATGATATACAGAACTATATAAGGAAGTGTAATGCTTGTCAAGAACAAAAGATTGAGAGATTTAAGATAAGAGAAACGATGATAATAGCGGATACACCAATTGAAGCGTTTGATAAAGTTTCGATTGATACAGTTGGAAAATTGAGAATAACACCGAGTGAGAATCAACATCTATTGACCATGCAGTGTAATTTGACCAAATATTTAATTGCGATACCAATTAAAAACTTACATGAGACCACGATTGCGGATGCTTTAGCGAGGCATTTGATTTGTAGATTTGGGGCACCGCGAGCAATTTTATCAGATAGGGGTACTAGTTTTTTGTCAGATATAGTAGAATCAATGTTGAAAATTTTTAAAATAGATCATTTAAAAACATCAGGTTATACACCGCAAACGAATGGTTCTTTAGAGAGGAGTCAGGCGCCGTTGGTTGAGTTTATTAGGATTTATTCTCAAAAATATGATGATTGAGATAAATTAGCGCCATTTGCTACATTTACTTATAATACGAGTGTTCATACGGCTACGAATTTTACGCCTTTTGAATTAGTTTTTGGGAGAGTAGCGCGTTTACCAATTAGAATTCCGTCGGATGAAAAATTAAGAACTTATCATACTTATATTAGAGATTTAGTGTTGCGATTCAATGAAATGAAGATTTTAGCGGGAGAGAAACAAATTGTAGAAAAATTGAAATCAAAAGAGAGATATGATAGGAAGGTTAAAGAGTTTAAGGGTAAAGTAGGGGGATATGCTCGTATTGTTAAGGAAGTGAGGACTAATAAATTTGAACCATGTAGAAGTCAACCTTTGAAAATTATAGAGTTTGTTGGGAGAAAGAATGTCATTTTGGAGTATCCTGATGGGAAGCGTATTAGAAAGCATGTTGATAAGTTAAAGGTTGCAGAGGAGGATTCAAATTTTGATGGGGTAGATCTTTCTGGTTATTAATTATGTTATGATTACAGGATGAATTGTTTAATTGGAATGTATATTTTATTGTGTGTGAAGATCATAAATAGTGGACCTATATTTCAGAATGAAATATTGACCCCGAATCCTGGAATTTATTTTGAGAAATTGGGAAATGTTCGAACAGAACGTGCTTTTTGGAAAATTAAAATCTTTATTAAAGTAGATGAATTTTTGCATGGACCTGTGAAACATTATAAGGAGTTAAATGAAGAATGTTCACAAATTGTAGACCAAACCAAATGCAGGAGTGCGTTGGATGCAGATATTATTGAATTGAAAGAACAGAATTTGAATGAACTACAAGATAAGATACGTGAGACTGTTAAGACCATTGGACAGGTTGAATACCCTGTAGTTAAGGACCCGAGTAGTATTAGAACGAAGAGGTTAATTCCGTTAGGAATAGTTGGTAGTGTGAGCAAGAGTTTATTTGGATTAGTAACTTCTGATGATATTGGCAGTGTTGACAAAAATATAGACCAAGTGTTTCGAGACCAAGCAGAAATGGTGCATTTAATGGAGGAAAATTCTCATATTGTTTCGACTCAGTTTGAAGAATTGTTTAATGTAACGAGGAATCATCAAATTGTTTTACAAGCGTTCCAAGTTTCTTTGAAAGGAATGATGGATAAGTTGAATAAGGAGAATGAGCAATTAATGTATTTAATGTATTTTACAGCATATGTGAGGAGAATAGTTCATTCGGAATTAATAAAAACAGATGTTTTAGACAAAATAGTTGGAGATATACAAAAATTTAGTGGTGATTTAGATTTTCCAATTCCGGTAGAGCATATCAGGAGTGAAGAGATTGTGAAAATTTCGAAAGTTGATTCAGTTCATCATGACGGCAAGACCATTATAGTTTTATATGTACCTTTAGTTGATAGAATTTCTTATCAATTATACAAGATGCATATTGTTAACATACCATATGATTAATCAAAATATTAAAGGATCATTATATATTCAACCATCTCATGAATATTTAGCTTTGAGTAGTGATCAGGAGAAGTATTTTAAGTTTGACCAAGACCCAGATGTGATATGTATGAAGACCCATTATGCATATATTTGTCCAGCATTAGAAGCGTTACAAGATACTTCAGCTTCGAGAGATTGTGAAGTTAATTTATTGTTGAATCCGCATAAAAAGACGTTTGATAATTGTGATATCAAGTATCAGAATTATTTTAGGACCCAATGGAAGTATTTATGTGGTGATAAATCTTGGTTGTATTCAATGTGTGATTCTGAAAAAGTGAGAATTTCATGTTTGGATAATCAAAGTGTGGATTTGATGTTGAATAATACAGGAGTTTTAAGACTAGCTTCTGGTTGTAAAGGAAGAACAGGTAGTGTTATTGTGTTTGGAGAAGAGATAAGAAATGATGAGAATTTATATGTGTATAGACCAGATGTTGGTTTGAGATTTGATGAAGTTTATGGAGTGTTCAGTAAATATACTTCGTATGAAATGAATGACAATGAGATGAAAGAGATAATTGGACCAGTGCTTACTTCAGATAAAGTGAAATCATTGCATGATATCATGATTGAAATGGACCATATAGGGAAGCATAGGAGAGAGAGTTATAACTCGTGTAGGATGTTATATGGGGGGTTGAGTTTACAATTGATAATGATTATATTGATAATTGTATTAATTGTTGGGATGAAATGTGGGGTAAAATTTCCATGTTTGAGACAAAGGACCAATAAGAAGTGTTATGACCATGAGTATAGTGTGGTGAGGAGAAAATGGAGGAATCGGTCAGGGAAAGTTGATTCTGGTAATGGTTGTGAGTCTGGGGGAGTTGGTGTAGAAAATGATGGAATTGTTATTGACCCAATTAATAGTACAATAAATGATTCACATGAAGTTAGCATTAATAAAGGTGTTGTTGTTTTTAAACATAATGCTGAGCATTGATGTTATATGTTGGACCAAAATTTTTTTTTTTATATAGACCCAAATGAATTTTTATGATGTGATATTTTCATCTGCTTAAATAGACCAATTTGACCCATGTGTTTGTCATTGTGTTTTTATTTTTTGTTTTTTTTTTTGATTTTATTTTTATAAATGTATATGACAGGAACATAGAGATGTCGTATCGCAGAGATTTAGAAATGTTGCATCGAAGAACAGTAATATTTTATTTTAAAGGATATGTGTCATTGACCCAGATGATGGAAATGATACCGTAAATTCCGTTACCGGAGGCAGTTTATTTCAATCGTGTGATGAGAATCAAAGATATGAAGTATGTTAATAAGCTCATTGTGAGATAAGAGAATGAAGCGACTGCGGATGTTGTGCAGAGGAAGAAACAAGATCAATTTTATAATAATATTGGACCATATGATTTGGAATTTTATGATAAAGATAACATCAGTAATGAGTTTTCATTGGCTAAAATTACCAATGAAGCAGCTAGGAATTATGAGAAAAATGTGTTGACCAAGAAGAACAAGAATTTCAGACCAAGATCGAATGTGTTAGAATCATTTAAGGAGCCAAAAGTGAGATCGGAGGTGCATACTGTTAGACAAGAAAAATCTGTGATGAAGGGTAATAGATTGTTTTGTTTATTGCCGTGGGAAGGAACTGATGCAGAAAAGGATGAGATGTTCTTTAAGCATTTTATGCAATTTGATAATATCAATTATTATGAGACTGTGCGTAATAAGCAAGGAAGATTGTGCTTTGGTTTTGTGCAGTATTTTGCAGACGTTGATGCTGAACGTGCAATGCAGAAGTGTAATCCAGTATACAGACCAACTATTGCTGCATTGAAAAAGGACCCGAAAAATAAGTTTCCTATGGGAACGAAGAAATTTCATGATCTGTGTGGACAAGAGCTTGATGTGCATGTATTTGCTTTACATGAGGATACATGTTGGAAGGTGTTGCAGTATAAGAAGAACATGGAGAAGGTGAAATTTCTGGGGAAGAACAAGGTATTTGAGGATCTCAGAGATGTCATTGCGCTACGGAGACGATCTAGGAGTAATGATAAGATGGATAAGGTGTTATTTGAAGAAATGAAAGTGTTGGAGGGGAATGAAATGACATTGTCTGGGCCAGGATCCTCTGGATTACAGAATAAAAGTAATGATGAAGATGACCATCTGATGATTTGCACAATGGAAGAGGATGCATTGCTGGAGTCGGATGATGATAGAGAATCTGTTGTTTTTAAGAAGATTGTTGTTAATTCTGATAATAAACTTTCTATATGCTAATTGACCCATTTTTTTTGTTGTTGACCATTGAGTTTTGTATGGTTTGGACCCCATACAGAATTCTTATTTGAAATATTTATATAGTTTAATGAGTTTGGCACTATTGAAATTTAAGACCATGAGATAGATAGATATAGACATAGGATTTAATATAAGTTTTCACCCTTATATTTTATCGATAATTTGGACCCTTCTTGATTATGATAGAATAAGATAGAAGTAAATGCATGTGGATTGAGTTATGGACTTTTGAATAATAAAATTTAATTGTTTATATTTTGATTGTTTTCAGATGAACCACGTGTTAAGTTTACGCTCTTTGGAGTTAGTCTCTACCTTTACCATAAAGGTAGTTTTCATTGGGCCCATGGAAAGAGTTGAGAAGATTTTTAAGACGTTTGGTGGTTGTAGCATCGAGTTTGAGGAGATCATCGAGGGTCATGCCACGGCTACGATTGTGTACCATAGGGCGTCGCATGCCATTGCAGCGCGCTGTATGAAGCAATTTGTTATATCTTTGGGTATGGAGACGACGAAGGAGATGTCTGCAGGAATGGATCAACAGCTAAATAATTATGCTGGAAATAAGGTGATCGATTGGACCACTGATGTGGAGATATACGTAATCAAGCGTCGTGTCAATGATACATTGGAGATCTTGTATGAGGGCCAACGTAGTAATGTAGATGAAGTCTTTAGAGGAATAGGTGAATGTAATATCACCCATTCTGACAAAACTGTGGTTGTGAATGGAAGGACCAAGGCCATGGTATATATTGCTTTTGATAGGCTGGGCAATGTCGAAGAGGCGATGCGCATTAATGCCTCTCAGCCAGCTGTAACAATTATGACGAAGGAGAAGATGGATCAACAGCTGGAGGCAATGGCGAATTTGAGCCGCTTTCGAGCTCAAAGAGATGGACCAGTGGTGGGCCAGAGGGAGTTGGAGAGACCAACCAGTATGGTGCGTCTTGCGCAAGGTTTGATTCCAGCTCCACAGAGCGCTAGTAATCAATATGGTCCAAGAGAATCACGACTGACACTATCTCCGTCTCAAAGGCCACTTCCCGAGCCGAAGTTGGTTACTGGGCCATTAGACGATACTCAGTACTTGAGATTCTCAATCATGCTGTGGCCCCAGCAGACGAACGAGGAGCTTATCAAAGAGTTTACTATATATGGTCCATTGGATCATATTACTTTTATGGACACTCCTAATGTAAGAGTGGAGACATGGAGGCGTCAAGCTTTCGTTCAGTACTTTTATAAGGAGCAGGCATCTTATGCGATGGACCATTGTAGCGCTGCTTATAATCCAAAGTGGGAGCCAAGACGTCATATGCCACGTAATGGGTCACTGAGGAAGCAGCATACAATTTGTGGACTATGGTATGATGTTAGGAATGAGAAAGATCATTTCACAGTGTGCAGTCTTCAAAATCCCATGGCTTTGCGTCAACACAAGCCATGTGGTACTTGGGTCCGTAATCAAGATCGCAAAGATCATGAGGGAAGATGTAATGCACGAGTGCCAATAGCTACACTAATCAACATCGAGGAAGAAAATAAAATGGCACAAGCCTTAGATAACATGAATCTTATGGATCAGGAGCTAGGCTCTGAGGCGGCTAGGCTTGCTGAGCCGTTTTTAGACCAAATTTTGCGAGAGATTTCGGACGCTCAGGCACTACAAGACCAGGATCAATCTGAGGAAGGCATGCAGGATGAGGCAAGAGCTTTGCCTGTATCATCAGAGGATGGGCCGCCTCCTGTTTATAAACAAGATGAGTGGGAGACAGAGAGCAGTTGGGAATTGGAATCCACTGTTAGCTTTTAAATGAGCCAAATTGATTATTTTTAATAATCATTTCTTTTCATGGACCAATTTTATTATATAGTTTTTCTTCTCTTCTTTATTGTTTTTTTTATCACAATTAGTAAAATCATTTATTGGACCAAAAATGTGTTTTTTTTTTAATAAATACATATTTTTTTATACTTTTTATATATAAATGAGTTGTTGGACCCAAATTATTTATTGACCTTATCATATTGGACCTGAATTTGATAATAGAGTATGATGTGTCCTCGGTTGGATTGGCAGATTGGCGAGCAGAAGAAGAAGATGTACATAGTATTAAGCTAACTAACATGAATGTCATTAATATTTATTGTTAACATTAACATTCAGATAGGTATTGTAGGCAGATAAAAATAAATGCGATCATTGAATCATTGTTTTTTTACTATTTGAATTATTACAGGTTTTGGTTATTTTCCTTATTGTTTTTTTTTTGAAAATAATATGGTTAAATAACAAATTTTTTTTTCTACATTAATATTAGTATTTTCACGTCCATATCATTTTTACTAATGTGTATTTTGGACATTTGTAAAGTTTCGTTTAGTGATTCGATGGTAACATGTATTTTTATTGTTAGTATAGGCAATGGTTTGTTGAGGACAACAAACGTCTTCAAGGGGGGGAGGATGTTATTCTGGAGCAACTTCGATTGTTCTCGAATATTCGAAACATAGCATGCTGTACGAAAAGTGTGTTGCGCGCAAGTTGACGGTGTGCTTCCTCAATGTCGACACTCAGCCTAAGGAATGTGTAACGTGAGCCGCAGTGCGATATTCTTTGAGTGTACATAGTACAGAGGGTAAGGGACGTGCGGGCGGAGGTTGCAATCTCTGTCGTCAGCGCTAATTGTCGGCCAAAGAGAGCGATCGGCGACAATGTACAGTGTGATGGGTCAGTCGCTCTTGACCCCTGGTCCAATACAGTCCAGAGTAGGATTTTTAAAGTAGAATCAAGAGTTTTTTAGTAGAATTCCATTGAAATATCAGTACATTAGTAAGCAGAAAAACAAGCAAAGCATTGGACCAACTTGTCGTATTATATCCATTTGTGAGGGTGAATAAAGGTTTAAAGTAGCAGGATTGCTAATAGTCAGCATTATACCAAGAGTTAATTTAATACACACGAAGCCCATTATCATAATTGATTATACCCAGAGGTAACAAATAGGAAAATCATCAGTCTACGAGAAAAATATCAAGGTAAGAAGTTTTATCAAATGTATTAAATACAAAAGAAATAAAAAGCACAAAGAAATTGTTAAACGTGTCAGGAATGACGGCCTGATGCCTGTGGAACAGGTAGAAAAGCAAAGACTCAATAAATAATTAAATATTTAAAGTTAAATAGAGTGCATCTAGCACTCTAGCTGACAGTTTGATAATTATTAAGATTTGGCGCTTAAAATAATCAGATTAAAGCTTTCAAAATTTTAAAACTCCAAGTTCGTCCAACCAATAGACATGAAAGTTGTTATGGAATTCCTTTGACTAATTTACTAACTGAAAAATTAGTTCTTTTCAATTGTAAGAGAGAAAGAAGTACAATCAGCTTTCAAAATATGAATTAGCCTGCCTTTTTTTCAAAGGAAGTATACCTTTTGCAATCTAGAAGGTGAAATGAGTATATGAGTTGTCAAGCCCATTTGTAGAAAAAATACCATGATAAATTTTAAATTGTTGCCATTAACCAGTTTTAAAATATCAACATTTAAAAGTACTAAAATTAGAATATTCAAAACTAGTCGATGGTGTCAACTTAAAATTTTTTATAGTATCCTTTTAAGAGATGGGCTTAACAACTTATATGTTCTTTTTTCTTTTAGATAGCAGAAGGTATACTTCCCTTGAAAAAAAGTATCGCTATTCCACATTCTGGAAGCTGGTTGTCCTTCGTGCTCTCTGGAAATTGAAAAGAACTAAATTTTCAGTAAGTAAATTAGTCACAGAGATTCAATGACAACTTTCAGGTTCATCCATTGGACGAGCTTTAAGTTTTTAAAATTTGATTATTTCAAAAGTCATCCAATGAATATATACAATTTCATAAACATATTCTGTGTTTAAATTAACTTTTATTTTTCAGATTTTTATGGTTAAGTAATTCATTTATATTGTAAAAGCTAATTATTCTATCATAATAATCGCACAATTTTTTCTTGTATACACGATATCATGAGGCAACATATATATTAAGATAGTAGATGATCAAAGATTTTAATTAAAAAATATATGACCTAAAGCATAATATTCCCAGTAATAATATTACCCATACAATTACATTAATGGATTTGACTTATAACGAAAAGCTAACTTTTTATACTACATTTCAGATGAATTTGTGCACTTTCTTTACTCTTAATCAGAAGATACGTGTTTCAGCAATTTTATTATTTAACACTATAAACCCTTACAAACTACTAAATAATTTCAAATCTTTTTTTTAATTAATTAAAATCCTGTAATAATTTAATTTAATTTATTGTTTACATGCATTACCTTATGTTATATTTGATTATTTAACGTCTAACATTTTTGATATTCTTTTCCATCAGGAAAAGAATATATGTAGTTAATTTATCAGTAATGCATTATATATTACACATCCTATTTTATCTACTCAGCGGATGAAACCCCTTTCACACATTAAAAATAATAATTATAGTGGTAAACAAGGCTACCACAGTAAACTCTGTTGATCATACGTTGCTTTTTCATCCTAAGTAAGTCGAATCACCTCTAACAGAGAAGGAATAAATTATTTTGAAACAAAGAATTATGTTCTTTTATTTTAAAGTGAATTTAATTAAAGATAATTGAAGTATACGTATCTGATATAGAGAAATCCATTGACAGTATATTTATATCCTTATCCATCTTTTTTGTAAATGAATTTTTGCACTTGAAGCTTTTTGCAGGTTCTAGATTAAACATTATTGCACACGGGTAGTACGAGTTTTATCGGCTTTTAGCGCGTTTTAAATAATATAATTTGTCTTAAACTTGGAGTACCCACGCGAAGGCTATTAACTAGCAGAAATCATCAGTTGACCGATATTTCAAGTTAGACATAATTATAGCACCAAAGTGGGTTGGCACCAGTTGTCTCGAAAGTAACCCTCATAACCGCACGAAAATTTGAATGTGTAATTTCAGATGAAATAAAGTGCTTAAAAATAAAAGTGAATTTAATTATAATTATAAATATTCGGTAATGTCTCGCTCGTACACTATACTAAATAATTTTATTTCAGGTGATAGGATACTACTGAAAATGGCTGTAATAGCAGTAATAATACCAGTCTGAATAGTTTATGTTGAATAAAAGTATTATATGTGTAATTTATTATTAGATACCTTATAAAAGTAGTGAAATATCTCCCCCCTCTCTCCACAAAAAATCTTTTCAAGGTAAATGGCTGGCAAGTGTAAGGTTGTTTCTTTAGGCAAAAATTAAAAATAAATTTCAAACTCTTAATAACATAAAGTTAATTTTCGAACTCTCAATAACCCATATGTGGTCAAAACTGAAAGTGTTTTTTCTATACCGTGTGTCCCAGGTGAAACTGTCGATGCTGAGAGTGTGGGTGGAAAAAATTTCAGCATCAAAAACTATGGTGAAAAAATTTATGGGGGTGAAGGCAGATCCCGGCGGCTGAGCGTGTGCAAGCCACATGTTTCGTATTAAAAAACGCTGCACTCAAAAAAGTTAAAATTTGCAAAATTAATATTGTTTGAATATGCACTTAATTCTACAGAAAAGGCTGAATTCAACAGAACTTGAATGACAAAAATCGAATGGTAATTTCTTGAGATAACGAGACTAGTTTGATAATTGCCGCTTGCAGGTTTGTGAATTGATGAAAGTAAAAATGCTCCGATTTTTGTGATTCAAGTTTTGTAAGTATTAGGGAGCCTTACGCATAAATATGGGTACGTTAAAAACGATCTTTATGTAAAAATTGTTGATTTGAAAATTTTGCGTGCAAACTGTTTTCTAATGGTGTGCCACACGTGTACTAGTGCCGGAGAGGGGTCTTAGCCTTTTATTGCACCGGTAGACAGACTCTTGCTAGAGCGCTCGACTGAGGGTTACCCGTGTAATTGCCCTCCATAAACAAAATTTTTCCTTCATATTTTTCAATATTTTTCAGTTATTCATTACTATGGATTTTCGTATAATATATTAATCGCTTTTAAAATGTACTGATAATAACAAAATTTGAATCGCGGAAATCGAATGATTTTTACTTATACTTCAATAGACTGTACGGCATTTGCCAAATTTTACATTTACATGACATACAAACACGAATGAAGTTTAGTTCTTTATGATATCTATGGGTAAGTCTTCGTCCCGCATTTCCTCCTCAACCTCCATAATTATAAAATTTTACAATATTTTATGCTGTAATTGTAAATCTATTGTTTGATTTGAAAAATTTATTGATAGTAAAATTTTAATACAAGAACTGTTACTTGACTTCGCTAAGGTAAAGCCTCGGGTAAAGCTTTAGTCCTGAAATTTTCTCCAAAAGTGTCCCCACTTTTCTGTTTTACTGTTTTTGCATTTAGAAATTTTATTTTATTGTATTTTCGACGGCGAAAGCGACGACAACTTCTAAGATCGGTTCATTCGTAGTTTTCTACTCAAACCGATCGCTTCGTGAACTTTGAACGTTTTTTCCTTCCCGCAAAATGCCTAACATAGTGTACGAGTTGCAAGAATGCATCTCTTTTGTAAGAAAATTTTTTTCCGGGCAAAGTGCAGAGCAAATTCGAGACGAGTTTGCTGTTGAATTTCCGCATCGACCAATTCCTTCAGCGAGTACAATACGGAATATGGTGAGGAAATTTAACGAGACGGGTTGTGTGGATTCAGGACACAAAAAATGCGTTCAACCCGCCAAACAATTGTCGGAAGAGCAGCAAGTAAACGTTTGTGCGTACGTCGAAAATAAAAAGACAAGTTCAGTTCGGCGTATAGCGATGGATTTGGAAGTGAGTAAGTCAAGTGTACAACGAATACTGAATGGAAACTCGTACTATTCGTATAAGTACCAGCAGCATCAGCAACTTCTCGCAGGAGATCCTGAACGCAGAATACTGTTCTGTGAAAGTATGATGGAATTGATCAATCATAATCCAAATTTGATCAATTTCATCTGCACAACGGATGAGTGCAGTTTTTACTTGTCAAAAGTGCTCAATAAGCAAAATCTGCGCTATTGGAGTAGAGAAAATAAACATCTTATAGTGGAATCGAAAACACAATTTCCACAAAAGATAAATGTGTGGGCAGGATTAGTAGGTGATCGGATCATAGGGCCGTTTTTCCTTGCCGATACCCTAAATTCCGAAATATATCTGCAGCTGCTACAAGAACGGGTTATGCCAGCAATAAGAAATCTGGAGCAAGAACTGGGTGTAAGTAAAACATTTTTTCTATTTCAATTTTAACCTAAAAATTGGCAATTTTCTATTTTAATTTTTACCGAATAAATGTTTCTCTAAAATCGTAGTATACGAAATCAATTATTGCAATATAAGTACACACTTTTTTTATAACTGTAACAATATCATACATAATTTATTTAAGTATTAGTCTATGTTTGTTTCTATTTAAATTTTCCAAAATTGTAGTATAAAAAAGTCAAATATAGCAATAACAGTATAAAATTATTTTTTTTAATTTATAATTTATAAAATTATTTTATAACTGCAACAGTAGCATATAAAATTTATTTAAAATTTCACAGAAAATTTTTTACTTAATGCGCTTTTTTTTTTAGAGCCCAATATTGTTCCAACAGGATGGTGCACCCCCACATAGTTCGCGAATTGTGACGGCATATTTGCGTACACAATTTCCCAATGGATGGATTGGGTTACGCGCTGAACATAATTGGCCAGCGCGATCGCCAGACCTGAGTCCATTAGACTACTTTTACTGGGGACACTTGAAAAATACCGTATATCTGGTAGACGACATTCCGGATTTGTTTCAACTACAACAACGAATATTGGCAGCTCATTACAGCATTAGGCCAGAGCAAATCCGAGCAGCTACCCGAAGCTTTTATGATCGTCTCGGATATTGCTTACTGGCAGAAGGACTGCATTTTGAAAATCAATTATAAATATATTCATTAATAAATATAATAATATTACTTTTATAGCACAGGATGGCATAAATCCGCATTTATGCCACGGCTATCCGTGGCATAAGTAGTCCATTATGGCACCGTGTATATCACACTCGCTACGCTCGTGTGCTAACCTCACGGTGCCAGAATGGACAGCTAATGCCACGGATAGCCGTGGCAGCGGATTTATGCTAATCTGTGCTATAAAAAATCGTACGATACGCGTCTCATAAGCCGTTCTTCATGGCACGACTCTAACCTCACTCGCTACGCTCGTGCGGTTATGCACGTCGTGCCGTAAAGTACGACTTATGCCACTAGTATCGTAATGTACTATTAACTATGCAAAATTTAATTGATCCTAATAATTCCTAATCGTTAAACTTCCACCGGAATGAGCTGAAAATTTAACGGAAGTTAAATTTTCACCGCATTCCATTCTTAAATCCAAATCCTCGCTGTTAAACCTGTCATATCTCCAATTGCAAATTGATTATCAATGAATGTTGAAAACGCGAAAATACAGACTGAGCCGAACAGTCAATTGAAGTGTAAGTAAAAATCGACGAATAGTAATGAAAAACTGAAAAATGTGAAGGGAAAATTTTGTTTATGGCTGTATGAATTAATAAAAGTGAAAATGCTCCGATTTTTATGATTCAAGTTTTATAAGTATTAGGGATCCTTATGCACAAACATGAGATACGTTAAAAATAATCTTTTTTTAAACATTGCTGATTTGAAAATTGAGTGTAAAATATTAAGGAAAAATTTTGTTTATGGAGGGCAACTACACAGGTAACCCTCAGTCGAGCGCTCTAGCAAGAGTCTGTCTACCGGTGCAATAAAAGGCTAAGACCCCTCTCCGGCACTAGTACACGTGTGGCACGCCATTAGAAAACAGTTTGCACGCAAAATTTTCAAATCAACAATTTTTACATAAAGATCGTTTTTAACGTACCCATATTTATGCGTAAGGCTCCCTAATACTAACAAAACTTGAATCACAAAAATCGGAGCATTTTTACTTTCATCAATTCACAAACCTGCAAGCGGCAATTATCAAACTAGTCTCGTTATCTCAAGAAATTACCATTCGATTTTTGTCATTCAAGTTCTGTTGAATTCAGCCTTTTCTGTAGAATTAAGTGCATATTCAAACAATATTAATTTTGCAAATTTTAACTTTTTTGAGTGCAGCGTTTTTTAATACGAAACATGTGGCTTGCACACGCTCAGCCGCCGGGATCTGCCTTCACCCCCATAAATTTTTTCACCATAGTTTTTGATGCTGAAATTTTTTCCACCCACACTCTCAGCATCGACAGTTTCACCTGGGACACACGGTATATCCATTTCATTATGTAAATTTAAATTTCATTTTCAACTCTCGATAACCTTTATATAGCCAAAATCCTAAGTATCTTATTATTTATTATTAATACTTCCCTTACTAAAAAGTGGTAACAATAGGGTATATAAAACAGAGATTAAGAAAGTATTCCCTTGTCAAAATAATGTGCAGATATTTATGCAGAGATCTCTGCAGAATTATTTGCAGGGCTCTGCAGAGCTATATGCAGGGTTCTCTGCAGGAGGTCCAAATTCTCTGCAGAAGTAATTACAATGCAGAAATCTCTGCAGTAAACTGTGTAGTAATCTCTGCAGAAAATTCTACAGAAATTACTTCAGAAGCATTGACATTGTTCCTCTGCAAAGAATTTGGGTTATCTGTAGGGAACCCTGCATATTGCTCTACAGATTTAGATTTGATGATTGAGACTTTATTGTATACGCTTATTAATACTTCCCTTACTAAAGAGTGATAACAATAGGGTTTATAAAACAGTGATTAAGAAGGTATTCCCTTATCAAAATAATGTGCAGATATTTATGCAGAGAGTTCTGCAGAAATCTCTGCATAAATATCTGCAGATTATTTTGATAAGGGTTTATAATTAGTTTAAAAAATAATTATGTTATATGCCTAAAGATCTTTGCTCTAAGGGTCTATTGGACAGACTACCATTTCCTTTGGGTCAATTCTCTATAATATACCCATTTTATAAATTTCAATTTGAATTTTAACAAAAGAAAGTTGTGATATCGATAAATAAATTGGCAAGTTTCTTTATAAAAAGCAATAGTTTTGAAAAAAATAAATGAGCGTTTAAATGGGGGAAGGAATATCAATGTATACGTTTATATGTATATATATGACTGCAATGTACACTACTAGGTAATATTCATAAATGCATTAATTATTATTTTTATTTAAGCAAACTCAAAACATGTTATATAAAATAATACATATAATACAAAAATATAAGTTTATTCATATTATCATTTTCATAAAAAATGATGTTTTTAAATAATTTTATGACATGATAAAGGTGCTAACAATAGGTGGTAATATCATGTGTTTGTCCGAATTTATAATGTAATATAACAAGATTGTTTCGCTTCATGAAAAATCAGAATTATGAAATTAATTAATTTTTATTATTTCCTTTTTCTGTTGTCACTTGTGGAAGCACCAAGCGGATGTACACTATACTCTAGTTAGTGATACAGTAAATGTGTTGCTATTCTTATTCCATCAAAATGTATAACATGTTTTCAGGACGATTATTTATAATTAAAATGAGATTTAAATATTCTGTTATTAACTTATTAGGTATCATTCTCTTCATTCAAAAAAAGAATAACTTTCCATACAACAAATTTATCTCACATGTTTAAAAAATCAGGAACAATTTCTATCATGTAGAATACAATTTTTTTTATGGAAAAACTTGTCGTCCCGTCCTATCATACATATCTTTATGATTTATAGAGGGCGATAATTGATTAGCCGGTCAATGGGAAAATTAGAAATAGAAAAAGAGGGCGCTGGGAAATTCATAGATAGATAATGAATAAGTAGTGGTATTTAAATAGGCCAATTGCGGATTTCGGGAATTTACAGAACCAATGAGGATTTGCCAGCCAGGACGACGCTTCCGTTAAGAAGGAGGCGAGGTGGGAAATCGCGGCTACTTCCTCGAGAGGAGCGTTGTCCTCGGCCACTCTGTTCCGGGCTCTCGTTGAATTTAGTTGTTTTTGAGTTTTCTTTTGGGTTTGCTTTCTGCACTCGTGGGATCCAGCACTCGAGTTTTGGACGGCGGCCATTACCTGGTTTTCTTGATTTTTATTGTGGACTTCAGTTGGTACAGCAGGACTTGGAGTTTCCGTGGAGGAGAATTGGGGAAGCATATTTCTTTTGTTTGGAGAAAAATATTGGTGAGAAAATAATACGAATTTCTACATGTGTTCTTCCCGTGGTTTCGGTCTAGTGGGGAAGAAATTAGGTAGAGGTTCCATTTTACCCTTTTCAGGTCCGATTTCTTTCCTTTTGGAGTTTCGCGTTTCAGGTGGAATCTTGCAGTTACCCCGTTGAAACGAATTGTAGACTCACCGTAGAGGAATTTCGCGTCCTTTTATTTTAGCTCACCTCGAGTCCAATTGGAGTCAGTAATTTGGCCATCGGCCCATGCTTGTTATTTAAATTCTTTATATTAATTGTTTGCCCTACGCTATTTTTGTAAAGAGTTTTCCAGAATATATTTCGTAATTGTTCTATATTATAATTATTGTGTTTTTGTATGTTAATTGTAGAACCCTATTGCTACCAATTTCGCGAGTGTTATTTCCGCTTTTCAGGATTCGGGACCCGAGAGAAAGAGGCAGTCGGCATTATAAAATATTTTGTACACTAACTGGAATCCTCGGGCGGGCGAGCGAAATTCCACGTTACAATGTATTATTTTATATAACATGTTTTGTGTTTGCTTAAATAAAAATAATAATTAACGCATTTACGAATATTACCTAGTAGTGTACATTGCAGTCATATATATATATATATATATATATATATATATATACATATATACATATACATTGATATTCCTTCCTCCATTTAAATGCTCATTTATTTTTTTCAAAACTATTGCTTTTTTTAAGAAACTTGCCAATTTATTTATTGATATCACAACTTTCTTTTGTTAAAATTCAAATTGAAATTTATAAAATGGGTATATTATAGAGAATTGACCCAAAGGAAATGGTAGTCTGTCCAATAGACCCTTAGCGCAAAGATCTTTACGCATATAACATAATTATTTTTAAACTAATTATAAACCCTTATCAAAATGATGTGCAGATATTTATGGAGAGAATTCTGCAGAGATCTCTGCGTAAATATCTGCACATTATTTTGATAAGGGAATACCTTCTTAATCACTGTTTTATAAACCCTATTGTTATCACTCTTTAGTAAGGGAAGTATTAATAAGCGTATACAATAAAGTCTCAATCATCAAATCTAAATCTTTAATTTATATAATGTAATGACCGTCAGAATAAGATACTCAGAATAGATTTTGGCTATATAAAGGTTATCGAGAGTTGAAAATGAAATTTAAATTTACATAATGAAATAGAAATATAGAAGAAACACTTTCAGTTTTGACCACATATGGGTTATTAAGAGTTCGAAAATTATTTTATTTTGCATATATACACATTACACATATATAAAAGAAAATACCCAGGGAAGAAAACGATGGAGGCCGGCAAGGATATATATATTGTGTATATATATATATATATATATATATATATATATATATATCATTTTCTTTTATATAAAATTTGAAAATAAATTAAAACATGCATACATTGCAAACAGTGTTAAATAAAAGTTTATAGTAACCCAAAATATATGTGAAAGAATTTGTACTAAAAGTTCAATATTATACCACTTAATTTTTTAAAATAAACATTACGTTGAATTTTAAAAATTTTTTTTCGATTTTTACACGACAAAAATTCAAGAAAAAGTTAATTATTGAAAAAAGCACCCTTTGATACATAGAAAACAGTAGTTTCCTAATTTTTCCCGTGTATATTCATTAAACGTGACGATTCAAAATTAGGTGTCGAACAGGTGTTAATGGATTAAATGCTTAACAATGCAATTAACTCGTTTATATAACTATTTTCAATAATCAAGTGTAGTTTCAGTTTGTACAAATATTTAGAATTTCGTACAATCATTTAAGCAAAAACGATTCATAAAAAATACTGGAGGCACATTAGGCATCGAAATAGCGTAAAATATTTCAGGATAAAATCATTATTTATTTAATAAAATACATTACTTCTCTTAATTCAGTAAAGCATCGTAAAAAATCCAAAATGGTAAACTATTGATAAGTATACGTTTTATCTAAAACGAAAAGTTATTAAATTTAGATTGTATTTTTAGGTGCATTGATTAATATTATTAGAATATTTTTTATATCCGTGTACATTACGATTAATTTAAATAATATAATTACTAAATCTTAAAAAGTCCTGAAATCTCTCTAGAAACCTTTCTAAAAGATAAAATCTAGGCAAGTATAAGTTTCTATTGTTTGAAACAAAATAAATTACTAAAAATATTTAAAAATAAGTTATGGCAATTTCACAAATTTTAAGTATTGAAAGTTGTAAAATCAGAAAAAAAATTGTCGAGTATTTATTATTTTTTAATGCAAACAAATATATACTTTAAAACAAGTGCGGAATAAATGCTAATGAAAGTAGAGAAGTCAATAAAATATGGTCAAGTATTAAAATTTAAAGTATAATAATAAAGTACAAATTATTTAAAAGCAGCTTACAAATTGTGCTAAATAATACAAAGTCTTAAACTTAAGTTACATTTTTTAATTATTTTTTTAATGCATACTTGCCGTCCAATCGTCTCGTAATAAAAAACAAAATACATTTTAATAGAAATTTTTGCAACAGAGAACTTATTGTTACCATTTTATTATAAATGTACTATCAATCTAAACGATCAGTGTAACCTGTAACCAAGTTTTGTAACGTATAATTAAAATTTATAGGCATTTAATTATATTCTACCTCAAAGTATCCAATTATAATCACGGCTATAACCAGCAACTGCATGCTCTGATAATATTATAAATTTTATTTGCGAGATTGTAACTGAGGCTTCAAAAAACATGAAGATACCTAAATTTATTTTTTCCTACGTTTGAGTGCAGCGTGCAAGAATCAAAATTCTTCGCAAGCTTTATAAATATTAAACATTTTTTTAAATTATTGTTATTCCTCATCCTACACATCATATGAAGATTAAAATACTGAGACAACGGGATGGCAAGTATGCATTAAAAAAATAATTAAAAAATGCAACTTAAGTTTAAGACTTTGTATTATTTAGCACAATTTGTAATCTGCTTTTAAATAATTGGTACTTTATTATTATACTTCAAATTTTAATACTTGGCAATCAGATAAGTATTTCGATTCCTATTACATATAAATATATCATATATATATCGAATTTTACGAACTTGTTCTTTGTTTAAATGTTATTTTATTTTTTCAGATTTTTATAAGTTATTATTTCTCATGTGATGTCATATACTTGTAGGGAATATTGGAAAAAAAAAAGTTCCTGTGTGTGTCTAATATTTTCTATCGACCTCATTCTTTGTGTTTATTAATGAACTAGGAAAATAGCTGGAATATCTATTAAGTTTAGACCAGCAATTGGAATAGAGCAAGCGTAAGTTTTTTATTTTTGCATTATTTCTTATCGTAATTTAATTAGAGTCATTTAGTAATATATTGCAAATCAAAAAGGTTTCTGTGTATTTGAAATATTCTATCGGCCTTACTGATTCTGTTTATTACTAGACTACTAAATAGCTGGCATATCTATAAATTAAGTTTAGACCAGCAGTTGGAATAGAGCAGGAGTAAGTTTTTTATTTTGATTCTGTATATTTCTTATCATAATAATTAAAGTTTAATGTCACATGCAAAACATGAATAAGTATATCTTTGCATGTTTTTCTTTATGCATAATATAAATTTAAGTCATTAAGTTACTCTTATTTTATAACTTTACGTATAATTAGAAGTTAAATAGTATTAAAATTTTTCTTTAAAGATCTCAGAATTTATTTGTTGAAAGAATAATCAGAGACTTGGGTTTAGGTACCTTTTACATATTTTTTGGTTAATTTTCATTATGATTTTCTTGATTTGCTACCTCAGCCTCTTCTTCAACTTCGTGCGTTGCCACCCTATTTAGCCAATGAGACCGGCGGGTCATTTCCTTTAGTTTTACTTTTTTATAAATCGTATATAATATAATGAAATATTTTGTGAACTGATTCTTTGTTAAAATATTCTCTTTTATTTTTCAGATTTTATTGGAAGGTATACAACTATCAGGTTTTAAAGGGAAAGAATTCCTGTGAGAAGCTAGTGATGTGAAAATGTTTTTTCAAGATTTATAATTATTATATGAGTTCAGAAGACAAGTGGTTTATAAGTTTTTCCCAATTTTGAGAGAGCAAGTACACTCAGTTTCCAGACGTAACGAGACATTTCCCAAGGGAAAAGCATGTTTTGCTTTGTATACGGTACCGAGAAGTTTTGAAGGCATACAACTATCATGTTATACAAGGAAAGAATTTTCTTGTGACGTGACAAGCTAGTGAAAGTGTTGTACTTGCATCGTTTAAGTATTGAAGAAAGTTTTTACAGAATTTCTATTAGCAGGTTACGCAACTGTCACGTTATAAAGGGAAGGAATTCCTGTGATAAGCTAGTGATGTGAAAAATGTTTTTTCAAGATTTATAATTATTAAGTTCAGAATTATAAGTTCAGAAGACAAGTGATTTCGAAGTTTTTCCCAATTTTGACAGAACAAGTGCACTCAGTTTTCAGACGTAACGAGACTTTTCCCAAGGGAAAAGCATGTTTTGTTTTATATAAGGCAACGAGAACTTATGAGTTGTCAAGCCATTCACTCAGAGGGATAGGATAAGAGTTTTCAAGTTGATAGGGCCTAGAAAAAATTGAATTTTTTAATTTTGAAATTTCTAATCTATGATTATCTCAATAGTACTCAACTGTACCATCTTAAAAGTTCTTATACTATCCCTCTAAGCTGTGGGCTTTACTACTTGTATGGTCTATTTGCTTTTTAGAAAGCAGAACATGTATTTCCATTGAGAAAAGAGAGGCTCAACCCTAATTTTGAAAACTGCCTGTACTCTGGGCACTCTGTGAATTGAAAATAAGTAAGTTTTTCATTAAACATACCAATGAAAGGAATCTCATGAGAAATTTCAAGTTTATCGTGTCAACCAATTCTGAAATAATTATCATATAAGACATTCAAAATTGAACAATTCAAAATTGGTTTAGACAATTAACTTGAAATTTCATATGCTAACCCTCTGATTGATTTGATTAATGAAAAAATAGTTATTTTCATTTTCAGAGTGCCCGAAGTACAGGCGGTTTCCAGAATGTGGGTTGAGCGTCTCTTTTCCCAATGAAAATGTATCTTCTGCTTTTTAAAAGGCAAAGGATCATGCAAGCTTTCAAGCTCACTGCTTAGAGGGATTGTATAAGAGTTTTGACGATGGTACAGTTGAGCAGTACTGAGATAATTAGAGATTAGCAATTTCAAAATTCAATAATTCAAAACTGCTGAGCCGTATCAATTTGAAAATTCTTATATTATTCCTCTAAGTGACTGGCTTGACAACTTATATGTTCTCGTTACCTTACACTAAACAAAACATGCTATTCCCTTGGAAAAAGTCTCATTATATCCATGATCTAGAAAATGAGTATACTTCGTACTTCTTTTAAATTGAGAAAAACTTATTTTCTATCTAGAAATCCATCGCAAGGATAGCATGTGAAAGTTTGATTTTATCACATAAACCAATGTCAAAATAATTATCATTTATGATATTCAAAATTGAACAGCTCAAAATTTGTCTAGACGATTAACTTGAAATTTCTTATGCTATCCCTCATTGATTTGCTTAATGAAAAATTACTTATTCTCAATTTTGAGAGAGCAACATGTACACTCAGTTTCCAAATCTTGGATGTAACGACTATTTTCCCAAGGCAAATGCATATTTTGCTTTGTAATAGGTAACGAAAACTTATGAGTTGTCAAGTCTGTCGCTCAGGGCGATAGTATGAGAATTTGCAAGTCGAAACGGCTTAGCAAAATAGCTACATACCTGACAATTTAAACTTTAAAGCCATGAAATCAATAATGTAATTATAACTACATGAAAATAAAAAATATAAGTTCTTGGATCGAGTGAATTGTATGCATTGTTTTGGCATGTTAAAACAAATTTTGATACCAAATTTCAGCCTTCTAGCTATAACAGATTTTAAATGAGGTGAAGACCGAAATATGCAAAATGCAGCATTCGCAACTTGTGGATGATTACTTATTTCAATTATATTCTTTACACTCATTTAATATCTATCATAGCTGGAGGGTTGAAATTTTGTACATAAGTTTGTTTTAACATATTTAAACAATACCTGTAATTAAGTTTATCAAAAACTTATAGTTTTGATTTTAGTACTGTTACCTAACTGAAAATTTAAAGACTAAAGGCATGAAGTCAACAGTGTAAGTATTTATGAAAAAGTCAAAATTATAAATTCTTATAAAAATTTAAGTATACGTATTATTTTGAATCTTTTATCAGTAAATAATATACACAAGTTTTTAGATTTTATTTTTTCAAGGGGCGCGGTAGCGCCTCGATGGCAAGTATAAGGTACGTCAGTACATACGCCGCCGTCGGGCGCTATAGCCAGACCCTATATACGTCTCATAGGCCCTGTTGGAGATGTGACATTCGGTTTTCTTCGCATTAAGAGCTTTGTTTCTCACTTATGAGCACTCAAATGAAAGCTTGGAATAAAACTAGCAAAATCACTTCAGGATCATATATTGTGAAATGGCTTCTATCAAAAGATATTATGAAATGAAGGTTCGGGGTCACGAATTCTTCAACGCGAAAATTCTTCTCCCGTGGCGAAAAATGTTCTCCCCGGAAGTACGTCATAGTTCGTGACGTCAGCTCTACGTATACTATTGCTTGCATCTATACAGTTCATCAAGTGTACAGAAGAGCAGACGATAGTGTATTCACATTTTTTGATTTTTCAATACAATAACACATATGCAGTGTTAAAGAAAAATAAGTATTGTACAAAATAAAGTACCAAAGTGATTTTATTTTCAACATAATATGCAATTTATAAAGCTGGATTTGATGAAATATTTAAAAACTGACAGATATAATTATGAAAAATTTTCACAAACAAGACTAATAGCCTCAAATTAGATAAGTATTTAGTTGTACTTTTTTTTTTAAATATACAATACATGAAAGATTCATGACCTGATTCTTTGTTAAAATATATCCTTTTATTTTTCAGGTTTTTTTACTATTAGATTATGTAAAAAAATAACTATTCTGTGATGTGGCAGCTAGTAAAGTGTTAAGAATTCATCTTTCAAGAAAGTTTACGTTGTTGAAGTGAATATGTAACTTTTTCTATCGTCTCCTGGGTTCACCTTTCAAGCAAGTTTCTACATTCTTGAAGTGGATGTGTAATTTTTTCTATCGTCTCCAGGGAGATAGACTCTCAGGCTATTCGTCGAAAGGGATCCTGATGAGAAGCTAGTGACAGTGTTGTATTTTCATCATCCAAGAATCAAAGAAAATTTATACAGAATTTCCAGTTTATATAATTTTCTTGTGATGTGACAAGTTGGTTAAGTGTTAGGATTATATTCAATCTTCCACGCAAGAAAGTTTCTACAATTGAGGAAGTGCTTATGAACAATTATTAAATGTTCCTATCGTCTCCTGGGAGATAGACTCTCAGGCTATACATCGAAAGGGATCCTTACAAATAGCTAGTGTGTTTTATTGTCTTGGTTCAAGAATCGAAGAAAGTTTTAACATAGAGAATATTCAGTATAAGGAAAAAATTGTCTTGTATTGTGAGAAGCTAGTGAAGTGTCAAGAATATGCATCGCTCATGCATGAAAGTTTCTAAGTTGTTTAAGTGTATATGAATAATTCATAACTTTTCCTATCGTCTCCTGGGAGGTAGACTCTCAGGCTATTCGTCGAAAGGGATCCTGATGAGAAGCTAGTGAAAGTTTTGTATTTTCATCGTCCCAGAATCAAAGAAAATTTATACAGAATTTCCTGTTTATATAATTTTCTTGTGATGTGACAAGTTGGTTGATTGTTACGATTATATTCAATCCTCCACGCAAGAAAGTTTCTACAATTGTGGAAATGCTTATGTTAACTTTTCCTATCGTCTCCTGGGAGATAGACTCTGAGGCTGTACGTCGAAAAGAATTCTTATGAATAGATAGTAAAAGTGTTTTATTTTCTTGGTTCAGAGAATATTCAGTTTATATAAGGAAAAAATTGTCTTGTATTGTGAGAAGCTAGTGAAGTGTCAAGAATATGCATCGCTCATGCATAAAAGTTTCTAAGTTGTTTAAGTGTATATGAATAATTCATAACTTTTCCTATCGTCTCCTGGGAGGTAGACTCTCAGGCTATTCGTGGAAAGGGATCCTGATGAGAAGCTAGTGAAAGTGTTGTATTTTTATGGTTCAAGAATCAAAGAAAATTTATACAGAATTTCCTGTTTATATAATTTTCTTGTGTTGTGACAAGTTGGTTGAGTGTTACGATTATATTCAATCTTCCACGCAAGAAAGTTTCTACAATTGAGGAAGTGCTTATGAACAATTATTAAATGTTCCTATCGTCTCCTGGGAGATAGACTCTCAGGCTATACATCGAAAGGGATCCTTACAAATAGCTAGTGTGTTTTATTGTCTTGGTTCAAGAATCGAAGAAAGTTTTAACATAGAGAATATTCAGTATAAGGAAAAAATTGTCTTGTATTGTGAGAAGCTAGTGAAGTGTCAAGAATATGCATCGCTCATGCATGAAAGTTTCTAAGTTGTTTAAGTGTATATGAATAATTCATAACTTTTCCTATCGTCTCCTGGGAGGTAGACTCTCAGGCTATTCGTCGAAAGGGATCCTGATGAGAAGCTAGTGAAAGTTTTGTATTTTCATCGTCCCAGAATCAAAGAAAATTTATACAGAATTTCCTGTTTATATAATTTTCTTGTGATGTGACAAGTTGGTTGATTGTTACGATTATATTCAATCCTCCACGCAAGAAAGTTTCTACAATTGTGGAAATGCTTATGTTAACTTTTCCTATCGTCTCCTGGGAGATAGACTCTGAGGCTGTACGTCGAAAAGAATTCTTATGAATAGATAGTAAAAGTGTTTTATTTTCTTGGTTCAGAGAATATTCAGTTTATATAAGGAAAAAATTGTCTTGTATTGTGAGAAGCTAGTGAAGTGTCAAGAATATGCATCGCTCATGCATAAAAGTTTCTAAGTTGTTTAAGTGTATATGAATAATTCATAACTTTTCCTATCGTCTCCTGGGAGGTAGACTCTCAGGCTATTCGTGGAAAGGGATCCTGATGAGAAGCTAGTGAAAGTGTTGTATTTTTATGGTTCAAGAATCAAAGAAAATTTATACAGAATTTCCTGTTTATATAATTTTCTTGTGTTGTGACAAGTTGGTTGAGTGTTACGATTATATTCAATCTTCCACGCAAGAAAGTTTCTACAATTGTGGAAGTGCTTATGTTAACTTTTCCTATCGTCTCCTGGGAGATAGACTCTGAGGCTGTACGTCAAAAAGAATTCTTATGAATAGATAGTAAAAGTGTTTTATTTTCTTGGTTCAGAGAATATTCAGTTTATATAAGGAAAAAATTGTCTTGTATTGTGAGAAGCTAGTGAAGTGTCAAGAATATGCATTGCTCATGCATGAAAGTTTCTAAGTTGTTTAAGTGTATATGAATAATTCATAACTTTTCCTATCGTCTCCTGGGAGGTAGACTCTCAGGCTATTCGTGGAAAGGGATCCTGATGAGAAGCTAGTGAAAGCAGGGTTGTATTTTTATGGTTCAAGAATCAAAGAAAATTTATACAGAATTTCCTGTTTATATAATTTTCTTGTGTTGTGACAAGTTGGTTGAGTGTTACGATTATATTCAATCTTCCACGCAAGAAAGTTTCTACAATTGTGGAAGTGCTTATGTTAACTTTTCCTATCGTCTCCTGGGAGATAGACTCTGAGGCTGTAAGTCAAAAAGAATTCTTATGAATAGATAGTAAAAGTGTTTTATTTTCTTGGTTCAGAGAATATTCAGTTTATAAAAGGAAAAAATTATTTTCTATTGTGAGAAGCTAGTGAAGTGTCAAGAATATGCATCGCTCATGCATGAAAGTTTCTAAGTTGTTTAAGTATATATGAATAGTTTATAACTTTTCCTATCGTCTCCTGGGAGGTAGACTCTCAGGCTGTTCATCGAAAGGGATTCTTATGAATAGCTAGAGAAAGTGTTTTATTTTGTTTTTCAATTACCGTCAATATTTCCTAAAAATTTTTTAAATTGTTCCAAAGTCTAATTTTGGTACATTTATGCATTTATTAGAGAGAGATGGAAAGATAGTTCCTTCTGCTAGAGCTTAATTTGCTCTGTCTTCAAAAATATTTTTAAAATTTATTTTTAAATGAAACTAAATAAAAATGATTAATGAGCATGGATGTATTGATTATAATTAATGGTTTATTGACTTTTATATAAGTCAAATATCCTTGAAACTATTACATATGGAGTATATGGCACCCGGGTGCGCTTTTCAAAGTATAAAATCTTGATTAGTTTATTTTAATTATTGTAAATGTTAAAACTGAATGTATACGGATATTCTATAGTATTTTTATAATGTCGTGCAACAAAATTTCTCTGGATTACGATAATATTTCACTGTTTTACCTACATTTTTTTAACAAGTCATTTTTAATAAACTTGTGCTTTTTAATAAATGAGCTGTTATATTTATTTCTCACAGAGAAACCAAGACCTGTGATATTCTGGGACTTTCACAGGTTCTTTTATAATGAGTTAAGCTATCTTTTCAAATGTTTGTGTCTTCGATATTGATGATCGATCAAGCTGAACACTTGTTTTTAAGGCTTAAAAGGTTTATACGTAGAATCACTCAGAAGCATTTTGGTCACTCTGAAAATTAAAAATAACTAAGTTTTCGTTAAACATACCAATCAGAGGGATATCATGAGAAATTTGAAGTTTACCATATAGACCAATTTCAAAATAATCATCATATAAGGCATTCAAAATCGAAGAGCTAAAAATTGGTCTAGACGATTAACTTTAAATTTCATATGCTATCCCTCTGATTGATTTGCTCAATTCAAAAATAGTTATTTTTAATTTTCAGAATGCCAGAGTTCAGGCAGTTTCCAGAATGTGGGTTGAGCGTCTCTTTTCCTAAAAGGTAAAAAGATCATACAAGTTTTCAAGCCCACTACTTAGAGGGATAGTATAAGAATTTTGAAGATGGTATAGTTTAGCAGTATTGAGATAATCAGAGATTAGAAATTTCAAAATTCAATAATTCAAAACTGCTGAGTCGTATCAACTGGAAAATTTTTAGATTATCCCTCTAAGTGACTGGCTTGACAATTTATATTATCTATATACATTCAACAGATCATAACGGAATGGAATTTTTTTGCCATGCCTGGTTAGGTCACTCTAGTGTATATATTGTAGTTCATAAATAAACACTACGTTAGTAGCTGATTGCTTTAAATACATCTTACCTTAAAAGCTATAAATTTAGAATATATTTAATAAACTATAACTTGTTTGCTAAATGACTCAATTCAATTTAGAATAGAACTCAATAGAACTCAATAGAACTCAATTTAGAATATATTTAATTCACTATTCAATATTGACACTAAATTTATGATGTCAACCGTGTAAGTATTTATGTGAAAGTCATACAGGGGATACCACAACTTTACTGACACTATTTTTTACAGGTTTTCATAAAGTTTGAATTCGATTACAGTTTTCTAAACGTTTACCGAATTAGGTGGGTTGCATTAAAAATGATAATACATCTATCATAAAGAATCATAGGGATATTGGAAATTAACTTACATATACTTCTTTTTATTCTAAATATGATTTTCATTATTCCATAATATAGATTGAACAATTGTAAAGGATACGATATAAACTTGTAGAAATATTAAAATGCTATATCACTCATGGTCTGCATGACAATAGTATACGTAACGTACAAATGCTTTCGAGAAAGCAGTTATCAGTTAATTAATTAGCAATAATTTTAGACGTACAGATTTCTTTGATGTATATTTGCGAAACAAATCATTATGGAACTTAACATAAAATTTAGTGTCAATAAAGAAAAAAAACGCGCTATTCTATTTACCTGGAGGGTGGTGTGGAAAGATAGATTTCTTGGTAAATAATAATGATCTAAAAAAACTATTTACTCTACAGATAGTGTCTAAAAAATAATTATTATTATTATTACAATAATCCATGAGCAAATGTACATTAATATTTTAAATTTATTACTTATTTAGTTGATGTTAACTATTCTGTAATTTACATATTATATACCTTTTAAAAGTAGTGAAATCTCTCCCCCCCCCCAAACAAACCTTTTCAAGGTAAAAGGCTGGCAAGTATAAGGTCGTTTCTTCATGTAAAAATTAAAGATTAATTTTACAACTCTTGATAACCTTAATGTAAAAAAAACTCTTAATAACACTTATGCAGACAAAACCAAACTTTTATTAACATTCATACAGACAAAATAAAAATTCTTAGAGCTTACTCTAAAATTCAACTTTAATTTTCAAACTTCGACAACTCTTATGTAGTCGAAATTATAAATGCTGTATTCTATACAGTTATTTAATTATGGAAATTAAAGATCTTGATAACACTTATATAGACAAAATACTAGTAGCTTTACTGCATACTCTTAAGACGTGTTGATATTATAATCGTCAGATCAACAAATAATATATCTTCTTTCCTCTTGTGAATAAGTGATCGAACACAAATACTGGAAGAATATGTGATACTTATAGATCAAGTTGGAAAACAAATAATTATGTTAGGATGAATGTCTTCTTTTACCTCTGCAATGAGTTAATCACAATCACTCAAATCATGATGCTTATACATTAAGCTAAAAAATCCGAAACTCTCATGTATGAAAATATGAACGTGTAACCATCTTCGCGTTAAGGGTCTGTTGGACAGATTACCATTTCTTTAGTGTCACTTCTCCTTCGATTATCTATACCTTCGATTTGACATAAATTCTCATTTTAATTTTAAGAAAAGAAAGTTATGATATCAATAAATAAATTGGCAAGTTTTTTGCTATAAAAAATAATTGTTTTCAAATAAATAAATAACCGATTAAATTGAGGAAGGATTATAAATATATGTGTTCATATAAACACTCAATCCAATTGGAGCATGTGAAAAGGTGGATAGCCTGTGAAAAGGTACAGTCGGGTACAATTAAAACTTTGAATAATTGCGACTGCTGCCACGTTCTGTACATGTAATAGAATGGTATGATGTTCTTACATGACATTATCACATGACAAATGTGCCCATAATATGTAGTAATATCATGTTTGTCTAAAATTATTATGTAATTTAACAAGATTGTTTCGCATCATGAAAACTTTTTCATTTATTTATGGAAGCTGAGAGCGGATGTACAATCTACTCTACTTAGTAATTCAGTAAATGTATTGCTATCCTTATTTCATTCAAAATCTATGTCCAGGACGATTATATACAATTATATATGAGATTTAAATTCTGTTGATTTACATACATTTAAAAAAAAACAGGAACAAATTCTATCATGTAGAACGCAATTTTTTGACGGAAAAACTTGCCGCCCCGTCCTATCATAGATAACGATGTATACCATATTTAAATTATGCAAGGTTAACCAAATTAACTTCAGCGGTGGCAAATGTCTATCTCTAATAGTTAAGTTGTAAATTGGGCAATAAACGCGATTCCGCCAAAATCGAAAATTGTTATATAATTATTGAACAAGATATGTTACGTTTCCTTTATTCTATGACAAGGTAGTACTTAATAAGTACCATAAGCGTACAAAATCCAAATTCTCTATCTACTATTAGTCCAGTCGGATTACCGGATATATGGCTGTATTTTGGATGTTGATGCTAACAACGCGGAAAAAATTGGATTCGGTTCGAAATAGGATCAATAATAAGTACTGTTCATTGCGCCAGTCCAGAAAGTGGGC